>CM050453.2:81639664-81809664 GCA_027563935.2 Costus lasius | reverse complement strand
CTTTCAGTGGCATGATCTCGTTGCCCTGTGCTTGATTCTGTCAGCTTTTCTTCTTGCATTTTAAAGCTCAGTCCCAGACATGGTGATCTGATAGCGGAAAACTGCAGATCCTTCTTCTGCTCTTAGTTTCTTGGATTCAACTCCTTGTTCATTAACCTACTGTAAATCCACCAAGAACAAGATCAGCTTAAGAGTTATAACTGTCAACAACTGTTTAAACTTAAAAGTAATTGGCATTGAAAACTTTTCACACTATCTTTATTTAAAGAGAAAAAAAAAGAGAGGGCAACTTTCCTTTCTCTTCTTTATCGTTCCCAACAGCATCATACTAATGATAAAATTCACTTTACATACACATTTTATTAATTTCAGTGCCAGCCGACAAGAACCGGATATGCATACCCAAAAGGGTTACCAAAGTCACACCAACTAGTGTCACGCGGAAAATTACTATAACAAATTTTTAAATATTGTACACGTAAGTCAACATTTGACTTGAGTTCAAATATGCTCACACAGAGGCACCATAGTCGGAATCATGGTATTTGGGCGCGATTAGCTGGGAAGTTTCCTCAAACCAACCCCCAACTCAACCAAGAACTCTGCAGAGATCTCTGTCATCCCAATATGACTCTGATCAACGCTGGCGATTCATCAAGTACCGGTGCGCAGAGCGATTCATCAAGTATCGGTGCGTAGAGTCGAATCGGGTTCGCTTGAACCCAAAGTGGACCCACCCGTAACCGACCACATCGGACGGGGTCCACAACTGTATCTAATCTTGTTCGCTTGCCGGAGGTAGTGGAAGGGAATAGCCGGACGTCCCACGCTAGGGAGCTAGAGTCACCCACTCGTCTGCGGGTTGCACCGACAACCAGCTCCGCAGACGGCTGTCCACACGGCGTCGCATGCCGGTGATGGAGAAGATTCGGCCAGTGCCTCGCTCGCACATAGGTGAGAGCGGCCGGATGGGAAGGTTTGCCCGAAGGTAACCACCCAAGGCGGCCGGCGTAGGTCGCACACAGGCGACAGCCGGCGCCGGGAAGAAAGCGCACGCAGGCGAGCTCAACGGGGAAGGCTAGCTGGAGAAGAAGGTGGCGCTGACCACCTTGCTGCACTTCCACTGACGATGAAGGATGAGGAGATGTTTCTCACCAGCAACGGACATGGAGGCAGCAACATAGCTAACGGGGAGAGACTCTAGCGACAGACAAGAAGCAAGTTCCACTGGAGGAGAGGATGGCGTCCACCTAGTTGCTCTTCCACTCTAGCGAAGAAAGCGGCGTCCACCTCGTGGTTCGATGGACAGGAGACGATTGCTATCACGTACGCCTCCTCACGCAGGCAGCGAAGACGGATGGCCGTCCACAACTGCTCACGTGCAGGCAAGGAAATCGGAGAAGTCTCATTCGCACGCAGGCGAACGCTGAGTCCGAGACTTCACGCACGCAGGCGGCCGAAGCTCAGTTGACCAAAGAAGAGAAGGCTCACGCGTGGAGTAGAGTAGAGAGGAAGAACGGCCAAAACAGGGGAACACCGTTGAAAACACGGGGAAGGAGGGACGCACCTCGGGAGCAATGTGCTCGACCAGGAAAGAAGGCCAGAAGGAAGGGAAACGGGAGTACCTCGGTGATCACACGGTTGCCGGCTCCTTCTAGTCAGTGACGCTGATGATGTAGCTGCCTTCCGAGGCGATCTAGAGGTAGCCATAGGCAGTAGTGGCGGCGAATGCGAGGAAGACGAAGGAGAGCGGGCGGAGCTGGCTATGGCGTTCCACCACCCACCTACACCACCAGAACACTAGGGACACTCCATTGATGACGTCTGACGAAAGGTGGAGAGGGGTGCGGAGACGATCAGAGTGAATGCGCGTGTGACGCCGCCGTCCTTTGTGTTCTTTTCTTCTTTTTTTTCCCCCAATTTTCGCCCGCTTGCCCGCGACGTGCATCCCACACCGCGTCGGCTTGCTTCACGACGCCAGGACGCACCACATCCAACATGTCGTCGCACGCACAACGACCGAAGAATTGGACAACCGAAGAATTGGATGACTGTTGGACGACTGTTGGTCCAACCCACTGACCCAGTCAACTTTTCCAAATGCACAGAATGGGCTAGGCTAGAATTTTGGACCGCATACAAATTTTGGCCCAAAGGCCTAACAACTAAAGAGTAGAGAAATAAGATGTCAATCTCAAGGCCATCGCTTGTTTGAGAAGAGAAGAGTAATTACTTCGACCCACTCATGCCCCTAGCCTAAGCTTTTCCATAGAAAACCTATTTCCTAGGATTGGGCACTATCCTTACCTTTTTAGAAGACTCAATCCATGCTTCAAAGGCGCCCTTGATGGGCAAAATGTTTATCTTGATAATTTTGTCATACTATAAAATTCTCTAGCTGGATATGATTATACCAGCTCGATTTGTCTTAAGTGTCTCTACGGTCTAAATAATTTACACCAAAAACCCAACCTTAGGAAGCTTATTAAGAGATAATGCAAGACAAGGACAAACTTTGCCCACATCTAAATTGACTCTTAGAGGTATAAAAAGTTTTAACCCTTCCAAAGTAACCTAGGATACTAGCATAGGGGACTATAGAACTGTTTGCTTTTCCCCTACCTTTCAAAGATTATCAATCATCAAAATTTTCTTTGGACATGCATAATCCTTTGAAATTATAATTTACCACAAATACTTCTCAAGACACAACCCTTCTTTGATGACTCCAATCACACTAAGTGTCACGCTCCGGTCGGATCGGCCTGAAAACAACACTTATCCGTTGTCTCAGAGCCGTCCGGCGGAACACCGGAACGTAACTCTCCCTAGGGTTTCCGACCCGAAATTAGAAACCCTAATTACCCCGATTAATTTTTATCCCCAAATTACAAAGTCGCTAAGAACCCTAACCCTAATTAGGAAAGTTCGGAAGCAAACCCTAATTTGGAAATACCTCCTCTCTCTGATTTTGACCGAAGTCAAAATCATGCCTTTGCTGACGTCGGCGTGACGTCAGCCCTTGATCCAAAATCTCGCTGCGCCGAATTTCCGCCTTGCTGACGTAAGCGTGACGTCAGCGCTCCAAATCGAATTCACCGCGTGGAATTCGATTTCGCTCGCGTTGACCGTCTTCGATCGTTGACCGCCTCGAAACCCGAGTCATCTTCTTCCTCTCGACGCACGACGCCGCCGCGTCGTTGCTTCAGCCGAGCGCCGCCGCGCCCGGGAGTTGGCCGAGAAAGGGAAACGCCGCCCGCCTCCCTCCGACCTCGTCGTCGGCAGCCGCCCGCTGCCAGAGGTTGTCGCCGGAAACACCGAAACAGGGGAAGGGAGTTGGAAGAGGGAAAGCTTCGTTTTATTCCCATTAAAACTTTACAAAACTCCTCTCTACGCCGACGACCACCGTCGCCGGTGCCCCCATCCCTCCCTCGCCGGTCATCGCCGGTTACAAGCTCTCACCGACCTCTTTCTCTCGTCAGCACCTCCGCGCCGACCTTCGCTCCCTGGCGGCATCAGAGCCCTGCTCTGGAAGGGGCGACGGCGCCCTCGCCGTCGCCGGTGGAGTCGCTTCCCGGCGCTCGCTGTTGTGGTGTGGTGACGCCTCTGCTCACACCTTTCCGCTCGATCGCGACTTCCTTTATAAGGACGCGCCACCGAATCTTCCGCCGAAGCTCGCGTCTGCTGACGAAGTCTCCATCGACTCGTCTGAAGCCGCGTCCGAAGATGTCATCTGTGCCCGAGTCTTTCTCCAGCTTCGAGTTGACGACGCCGCGTTGCCCGTCCGAAACTGCAGTCCGCGTCTTCCGAAGAAGCCGCGTCCGCCGGACCCGTCGGAGCCGCTACTCCATGTCTCCCATCTCTGGTGAAGACGAAGCCTCCGTAGATTTCCGCTTCGTCCGCCAGAGCTTCACGCACCGCCCGCCCGAGTCCGAGCTTCGCGGAGTCGAGCTCGCTTCCGCGACTGCGAGCGTGACGACGTGGATGAAATCCTCCTCAATCGGGCGTTGACCCAATTTTGACCCGGAATTGGGTCTCTGTGTGGGCTTGGGCTTGGGTTGGGCTGAGCCGCCTGAACCGGGCCCTGACACTAAGTGTTAGGCCCCAAGGACCTCGGGCTGGGCCAAAGAGGAGGGGGCTGGGCGACGGCCCAAGCCCACACAGCAAACTCGGATTCGAAAGCCCGAATCAGAGTCAATGGCCAGGGTCAATGCACAAATCGGAATCACATCACTTATCTCGCGTTTGCAATGAGCGTTGAGCTTCGTCTTTAGAGGAAGACACGGTCGCAGGCGAGAAGGCTCCTGACGCGAGTGGTGGAAGTGGTCGGCGCGGAGGACGTGTGGATTCGGTGACTCCCTCGGATGCGGAAGACTCGGCGAACACGGACGGCGAGAAGGTTTCTTCAGACGACGCGGAGCAACTTCGAGCGCCTCCTCCTCCCTATAAGTCATCCGAGGAGTGGATGAAAGGGGAGTATGAGCGGAGGAGAGAAGAGAGCTGGAGGGAGATCCGAAGGAGCGCCGAGCAAGCGGCATGAGAGAGACCAGTGAGGTGAGGGATTGTAACGGTGGCGAGCCTCGCCGCCAGTGAGAAGGAAAGAGCGAGAGGGAGGTTTTTTGTACCCTGTTATTAGGGAGAATAAAGGGGAAATTTTCTTTCCCAGAATCCAGCGTCTCTCCCCTATTTTTTGGCGATGACAAGCGGCAGTATTTATCTGGTTTCGGCGAGTTCTGTTCTCAGGCGCTTCCGGCGATGACAAGAGGCTGAGGGAAGGTGCGAATACCTTCCCTGTCGGCACGCCCTTCTGATGAGTCTTCTATGCCTTCCGGCTTCCCCCTTTCCGGCGATGGCCATCGAGCGCAGGCGAGCGCTCGGCCGAAGACGACAAAGAATGCGAGAGGTGCGGCGTTCACTTCAAGGCGGGTCAACGGTGAAATTCGCGCATGAATTTGGAGCGGCTGACGACGTGGTGACATCAGCGATCCAAAAATCCAATGCGAATTCGGCGAGCGGCGTAATTTTGATCCGGTAATTGATTTTGACTTAGGTCAAAATCGAAGTAAAATTAAATTTGTGGGAAAATTTTAGGGATTTGGCACATAGTCCTAGATTCGTTAGAGAACGATTCGTTCGGGCATGACAACTGGTATCAGAGCCCAGGTTGACTAGGTTGACTTCAACAACATGGTGACTCAGGGTGATCGTCTGGCGCGCATTGAGCAAGTGCTCGGTTTAATGGGGAACAGTGACGACGCGGTTGTTCCTCAGGTAGAGAATTTGCAGCGCACGGTGGAGCAACAGAAGTTGCAGATACTTGCCCTCCAACAAACTTTGGCTGGAGTAGTTGCGGTTCAGCAAAATTTCGAAGGGACGACAGCGCTACAGGAGCTAGTAGCGGCCTTGCAAGGACAAGTAGCAACCTTGAAGGATCAAGTCATAGACACTGCTGCAGCTCAATAGCAGGTACAGGCAAACCTCGCGGTGACACGCATGGTGTTGGCACAGGCACACGACGGTGCACCTGCAGCAGCCATGGTGGAGTATGTAGCTGCCAGAGGAAAGGTTCACATCCTAGAACCTGCGATGTTTGGAGGAGCCTGATCATCCAAAGAGTTGGGTAATTTTCTTTAGGATATAGAACAATATTTCATTGCTAACTATGTCTCAGGCCAGGAAAGAGTGAGGGTGTGTACGACATACCTCTCAGAGGACACGAAACTTTGGTGGAGGACCAAAGTTAATTTGACATTAGGAGCAGCTGGTTGGACATGGGAGGTGTTTCGAGAGGAATTACGGCAGTAGTTTCTTCCCGGGAACTCGGCAGACTAGGCACGAGACACGATGAATCGGCTGAGACATACGAGCCCAATCCAAGAGTGTGTCCGAGCTTATTCAACACTCATTTTGGAGATAACAGATATGTCAAAGACAGATCGATGATATACTTTTCTTCGGAATCTTCAACCATGGGCGGATGCTGAAGTCCGACGACATGCGCCTGATAGGGCCTAGATGGCTGCTACCGCAAGTGCACGGTCTATCGCGTAATAAAAAGATCGAACCCACAGGGACTAGGGTCAAGTACTGACAAATCAGTCAATCGAGAGCTAGGTTGATGATTAATGGGAGAATCGTCTAAGGTCCTAGAGCAAGTAATTAAACTAAGGCAGATTAAGAACAAGCAGCGCAGAGAGCAAAGCAAACGGGGTTTTGAGATTATGAGAGAGATTCAGAGTTTTAGGTTTCACCACACTGAAGCATGCATAAATATTAGAATTTGACAATTTAAATAAAGTTTTATCTAAGTTCTCAAGGTAACCTTTCCTAGGGTACAGACGTGTTCCCTCTCAGGACACGGTCCGGTATCCGTCTTAACCCAGATCTCCTACTCTCGTGGCTTACCGGGGTTAATACGGATCCATTGGGTTCTATGAAAGATTAGGGTTCCTTGGGGTGATTTCGAGTGCTCTCGCAACACGAAATCACCGGTCCAGTCTAGGGGTTCCGATGGTTAAGGTTCATCTCTCAGTCCTTCCCTCGACATCTAAAGTATGCATACATATGGCCAGTATGTAAACAAGAATTAAAACATCCTAAACATGAATAAGAACAAAGATAAATAGAAAAATATATGTGTCAAATCATAACATTCAACATTCATACAGTGGGCTACGCCTAAACCCCGAAAAGTAGGTTTACGCTAGTGTATACATCGTGAAATACATCAAATCTCTCAAGAAGATGATATCAAACTAAGGGAGAAGGTAGATCTCGGTTGGAAGAAGGCTCGGCGTGAAGATCTTCGTCGGAACGGCGAAGAAATCTCGTCGGAACAGTGCTGTTGCCCCGGAATCGCCCCAAAACCCTAAGTTGTTGCCATTTTTCCTCATTCTCTCTCGTTTCTTGACCAAATCTGATGATTTTGGTCCCAAAACGTTTGTGGCTAAGTTGGAAAGGTGCTCCCCAAATTTTGTCCAATTCCCAGCCCGGAATAGAAAGTTACAGGTAAAATACCGGACGTCTATCGTGCTGTGCGTAACGATACACGGCCGTGCATGGGTGCAGGGTCATGCCCGTGTACGGCTCGATTAAGTGAATTCTGGTGACTTATGATACACGGCCGTGCATGGATGCACACCCATGGCCGTGTATGATGTAGAGGACTCTGATTGAGCTGAAAATTGGCATATAGCTCCATCTCATCATGGGAAATCGTCTCATACCTTCAGATTCTCCAAATTCCATTGATTTTGAGGCCAAAAACCTATATTTCATTAAAACAGAGGAAAAGTAAAGGTTCTGAAGAATATGAAGTATTTAAATAAATAAATGAGATGAAACATGCATTTTGCTCTAAAATAATAATAAAATTAGGTGCCGAAATATCATATTTTTACATGTCATCAAATACATCGGACTTAAAGTTTTGCTTGTCCTCAAGCAATTGAATTGTCTAGAATACAATGATGACATGGAATAAGGAATCTCAAAGTAGCTTAAGTGGGTCTAATGAGGTTAATGGTTAAACACAACAATTCTTCAAGTTATAAAGCAGTATGGAAAGCAAATTAAATCAATTATCATGAATTCAATCTATAGAACATGCAAAGTTACATAACCAAAAACCTCTACGATGCATCTCACGCACATGATATGATTGATCAAGCTTTCAAAAAGCATAACACTGTGTACTAAGTCATGGGAGAATAACATCAGTACCACATAGTCCCTATGTGGTGCCTTTTTTTGTGTTTTTAAAGAAATACAGTGCCAAGTGCCAAGCTTTGCTTCGGTACCACTTCGATGCCACTGTCATTATTGAAAATCATGGGGTTAGTGCCAAGTATGATGAACTTAGGTACCACTATCCCTTTTGCTGGTAAGATGCTAAGAATAGTGCCAAGTGGAGATACAAAGTGCACAAATGAAGTAGAGTGAAGAAACAAGAATCAAGTAATCATGACACATGAGATGCATACCAAGGCAAAGGTAAAGCAACTAGCATCCTCTTCAAGATTCTATTAATAGCAATTGGGTTAATTACATCAATCAACTATAGTAAACCAAAGAATCATATATGCAAATCATAACCAGTATAGACCATAGGTAAATAAAAGTCAAGATTCCCATCCCAAGCAATCAAGTAGGCATAGAACAATGCGATACTAGAAGACAAAGCAAATATCATGAATGAAAAT
This sequence comes from Costus lasius, assembly GCA_027563935.2. NCBI lineage: Eukaryota > Viridiplantae > Streptophyta > Magnoliopsida > Zingiberales > Costaceae > Costus > Costus lasius. Next base: position 81,801,463 of record CM050453.2, on the reverse strand, counting down.
AGTGGGGTTGGGTAAGACACTATAGATGTTGATACAACTAAGAAAACTAAAACATGCAACTGAGAATGTAATAAACTAAAAACAGACAGATGAAAAACTAAAAACTAAAATAAACTACTGGAAAAACAGAAAGCTGACCAAGTGACGGGTGAAACCAAAGAAGATCATCCCCAGCGTCGACGCAGCCTCTCCTGAAGCTCATGCACAGACTCTAAAATGGAGGACTATGTTCGTCCTTAGCGCTCAACCTCAGTTTCGAGGTGGCGAATTCGATTTATTCCTTCATCTGCGGAAAGCTGAGTTTCTTGCTGGGCGTCGCGGACAAACCGAATCATAGTCTCAACGCGGTCGAGCTGGGTAGAGGGGCGCTGCTCAAAAGGTTGTGGTGGTTCAGTTGCAAGAGGTACGTTTTCATCCTCAACGGTTTCAACTTTCCAGTTCTGCCGCTCACGAATAGTGGTGCGTGCAGGGTTTAGCAGCGGCAACTTCACATCGCTCCCGGGGAAGATCAAGCTGTAAAGTTCACCTTCCTTCACTATCATCCGCATCAAAACGCAGGAATCGAGATCAAGTCGGCAGTTGCCCCGGGCTTGCTCCATTTGGTAGGGATGAATCCCTATTGCGCGAGCGATAGGGGTGAGAAGTCCCCCGAGAGCTATTGCACCCTTCGGTGCTCTTGATACTTTTTGGAGTTGTCGGGCAAAGTGGAAAGCAGTGTTGAGGCGGACTCCATGCAGCATTGCCCAAAGAAATTGAAGCTCGGATGCTCTGACTAAGCCATCAGACTCTCCTCGTCCAAAGATGGTATGTGCCATGACACGATGCATATACTTCAGAACAGGGTTCCTGAGGGAGGTAGCTCTGGTTGTCCTAGTGTCAAAGGGGCGGAAGCCAGTCAAATCAGCCCAGAAGTTGCTTGCTTTGAATTCAGTTGGCATGAGGTGCGTCCCATCAGTAGGAAAACCATAAATAGAATTCAACTCTGTTAGTGTAAGCATGAACTCAGTGTTGTTGAGTCGAAAAGATAGGTTTCCGTCATCTTCATCAGTATGAATGCTAGCATGAAGCTCCATGGATAACAAGAATTCCAATACAATGGGAATGTAGGTGGGATAGCAGATCGTAAAGAATTGATCCCAACCGATGCATTGAAACAACCATTGTACTTCTTCATAGAAGCCAACAGTGTTGAGAGTACCATGATCGAGGAATCTGGTGGTGATCACTGGGCGGCATGCGAGGGCAGTAAGCTTGGCAAGTTGCTCTGGATCACGGCAGATGATTCCGTATGGTGTAGGCGGCAAGGCAGGTGGCGGATGGGGTTTGCCGGCGGCGTGAGAAGACGATGGAAGGTCGCCGGCGGTTGATCGAGCACCGGAGGTGGCGAATCGGGACGGCGGCGCTAGGGTTGCGTACACGGGTGTGTACGCGACTGTGCAAGCGGCGCTCTTTTATGCAAAATCGTGCACGGCCATGTATGGATACATGGCCCAGCCCGTGCAGCTCTCGGTCTGAAAGATCCAACGGAGTCCACTAATGATGCACGGCCGTGCATGGATGCACGGACACGCCCGTGCACGTCTCGGCCAAAAATGTTTGAAGCGTTGACGGCCGTGCCTCTCTTCACGCCCACGCCCATGCAACTCTCGGCTTCGAGTCCAGTAGGGTTAACCGAGCCGTGCACGGGTGCGACCGTGCATGGCTTGGTGAGGCTTGAAAAATAAATCCAGAAAAATTTCTATCAGCATGGTACAACTTATAGAGCATGAATATGAAAGAAAAACTGAAAAATAATAAGTCCTAAATGATGAAAATAAATGAAAGCATGAAAGAGTAAATAAGAGGTTGAGTTGACTCCCAACAAGCGCTTCTTTAGGGTCAATAGCTTGACCAATGCTTGAAGATTATGGTGTGGCTGGTGGATCACTAGCATAATAAAGTGCATGTAGTCTCCTGCCTTTTCGCTGTCCTGAAAGCATTCTCACCAAAACAAGTATCATATATCTCACTAGCAAGTTGATCACTATCATATTAAACAGCCATAGTCTTATGACAGATTTAAATTCAAATTTCAAAATTTCACTTACCTAAAGGTTGGTGTTGTCAAGTGTCAAAGGTCGTACCTTTTCTGCATCAATAGCTGGATGTAAGTCATGTAGTTGAGAGTTTACTTGAATACCAGTTTCATGCATCTGTTCTTCATCATCATCAATCATATAAATTTTCAATGAATCTTTGTTAGTCTGGGGGACATGAATTTTCTCAACCACTTTGTTCAACATTTCTAAGTTATAGCATAACCGAAACCTCTTATCAGTTTTAATCATCAATCTCTGAGAAATAGGAATCAGTGGTTCAGACAGAGGTGGTAAAATGCACACTAGCTCCTCTTCAACAGCATTTATGATATCAGTGTTTAATTTGTTCTCATCCAAAGGACTCTCCAATTCACCCTCATTGAACCCGCTACTCTTCACTTGAGGCTCCTCTGACTCTGCCATGGGTTTGTCTAAGGAGATGGCTTGCTCGAACTTGATAATCTGAGTCTCCCATATTTTTGAGTGTGCGGCCATGGAATCCACCTTCAAATTCAGCTAGCGAATCTACTCACATATAGAATTGTTGTGCTTTATTTGACTTGCCATGAAACTCTCCAGCATCAACTCTAAACGTGACATGTGAGGTAGGTCTGGCTGCTCTTGGTTGACAAATGGAGGTTGCATTCTAGGAGGAGGCTGATTTATGAGGTTCCCGATAGCATTAAACTGTTCAGATGGAGTGCTCAAAATGGGGCAATCATCAGCAGCATGTCCTGACACTCCACAAACATCACAAGAAACATATGGTAATAATGCAAGATTGATATATTCATAAGTACTAGAACATGGGTGAAATGAAAATGGAGTCCCTAATTGACATTCATCAGAAAAGTTACCTGTGCAACCACAAATATCACAAGAAACATAAGGTAAAAATGCAGGATTGATATTTGATGAATTAAGCATCATGCACCTTATTCAAGTGAAAACTTGAGGAAAAATTTAGAAACCCTAGATGATAGATGATAGGAAAAATTTAGACACAAGAAACAAAATAAAAATAAAAGAAAAAAAAAATCTAACTAAACCTAGTCTATCAACCTTCTGATCGTGTTAATATTGGCAACCTAGTCCCCGGCAACGGCGCCAAAAACTTGATAGGGCCTAGACGGCTGCTACTGCAAGTGCACGGTCTATCGCGTAATAAAAAGATCAAACCCACAGGGACTAGGGTCAAGTACTAACAAATCAGTCAATCGAGAGCTAGGTTGATGATTAATGTGAGAATTGTCTAATGTCCTAGAGCAAGTAATTAAACTAAGGCAGATTAAGAACAAGTAGCGCAGAGAGCAAAGCAAATGGGGTTTTGAGATTATGAGAGAGATTCGGGGTTTTAGGTTTCACCACACTGAAGCATGCATAAATATTTGGGTTTGACAATTTAAATAAAGTTTTATCTAAGTTGTCAAGGTAACCTTTCCTAGGGTACAGACGCGTTCCCTCTCAGGACACGGTCCGGTATCCGTCTTAACCCAGATCTCCTACTCTCGTGGCTTACCGGGGTTAATACGAATCCATTGGGTTCTATGAAAGATTAGGGTTCCTCGGGTGATTTCGAGTGCTATCGCAAGACGAAATCACCGGTCCAGTCTAGGGGTTCCGATGGTCAAGGTTCACCTCTCAGTCCTTCCCTCGACATCTAAAGCATGCATACATATGACCAGTATGTAAACAAGAATTAAAACATCCTAAACATGAATAAGAACAAACATAAATAGAGAAATATATGTGTCAAATCATAACATTCAACATTCATACAGTGGGCTACGCCCAAACCCCGAAAAGTAGGTTTACGCTAGTGTATACATAATGAAATACATCAAATCTCTCAAGAAGATGATATCAAACTAAGGGAGAAGGTAGATCTCGGTTGGAAGAAGGCTCGGCGTGAAGATCTTCGTCGGAACGGCGAAGAAATCTCGTCGGAACAGTGCTGTTGCCCCGAAATCGCCCCCAAACCCTAAGCTATCACCGTTTTTCCTCGTTCTCTCTCGTTGCTTGACAAAATCTGATGATTTCGGTCCCAAAACGTTCGTGGCTAAGTTGAGAAGGTGCTCCCCAAATTTTGTTCAATTCCCAGCCCGGAAGAGAAAGTTATAGGCAAAATACCGGACGCCTATCGTGCTGTGCGTAACGATACACGGCCGTGCATGGGTGCACGGCCATGCTCGTGTACGGCTCGGTTAAGTGAATTCTGGCGACTTATGATGCACGGCCGTGCATGGATGCACACCAATGGCCGTGTATGATGTAGAGGACTCCGATTGAGCTGAAAATTGGCGTATAGCTCCATCTCATCATGGGAAATCGTCTCATACCTTCAGATTCTCCAAATTCCATTGATTTTGAGGCCAAAAACCTACATTTCATTAAAATAGAGGAAAAGTGAAGGTTCTGAAGAATATGAAGCATTTAAATAAATAAATGAGATGAAACATGCATTTTTCTCTAAAATAATAATAAAATTAGGTGCCGAAATATCATATTTTTACATGTCATCAGCTCCGCAGGACTGGAAGACGGCTGCAGCAATAGTTGAATCTCTCGTGGACCTGAGAGCTTCAGGTACAACTTCCTCGAGGGCATCGAAGTCACCCCTGAAGCGTCGCTCTCCGGCAAGGGCGAGAGCAATAGAAAGGGAGAGACCCTTTCCCCGGCGAGACGAAGGTCGGCCGGCACAACAGGAATAGAATCGACCTGCAGAGAGAGCGCAGGATCGACCGAGACCGATGGGATGCTTTTTGTGCAAAGGTCTACATCAGATGCGTGACTGTCTGACACGAGAGCAGATTGCAGTGATGGTGCAACGAGAGTTCGTTGAAGAACAGGTGGTTGACAACGAACCAGCAGAGGCATGCATAGGAGGTGCATACATCGTATCAATGGTTGCAACTGAAACGCCCGTAATGGACATCTAGGGCGATGTCCAAATTGGATGGGGGAGAATTGTTAGGCCCCAAGGACCTCGGGCTAGGCCAAAGAGGAGCGGGCTGGGCGGCAGCCCAAGCCCACACGACAAACCCGGATTCGGAAGCCCGAATCAAAGTCAATGGCGAGGGTCAATGCACAAATTAGAATCATGTCACTTGTCCTGCATTTGTGATAGCGATCCGCAAGTGTACGGATTTATCGAAGTAATAAAAGTTATCGATCCCACGAGGACTACGAAGCTAAGTACTGACTTCTTGACTTGTTCGAATCTAAGCAGACTAATTCAATGGTCTATTTAAACTTCTATGCACGAACAAACTCGGAAGCAGCTTTTAAGAGATTCGATTTCTAAAGAATCGGGATTTCATGGGTTTGCCACATTGACAGTCATGAGTTGTTAAAAAGAATAACTAAATCACAGAAATTATCTATCATGAAAGGAACTCTTCCCATGATACATACTACATCCTCTCGAAGCGTAGTACTGTATTTAATTAGATTAACTCCCTACTTTCGTGACAGTTAACCCAATTAAGCCCCTTAAGTTCTATGAAGAGTTGGTTAAACCCTTTAGACGAATCCAAACTACTCTCGTGATTGGATTCGTAGGTCTAATTGAAATAGGTCAGACGTTGCGATTCACCTCTCGGTCCTTCTCGCAACGCCTAAAACGTAAACTTACTTGGCCAGGGTAAATTACGAAATAAGTGTGATTTCAACTAAATCATGAAGATAAGTTCTAATGAAAGTAGTAAAAGCATAGATTAACTCATAAAAGTCAATGGGCTACACCCAATCATCCTAACAAAAGTATCTACTCACTCATGATATTAAAGAAATACATGATGTTTTTGATGAACAAGTAAGAACTCATGAAAAATTGCAAGAAATCGCTAAAAAGACTATAGAACCGCCTTCTCCTTAATCTGAGGATGAGGATTAGTCAATCAATCGTCACTTTCAAAGAGAATCTCGCCGGAATATGCTTAGAAATCGTGTTGTCGCCTCTATCGCCGCCGTCGCTTGTCTTCATCTGAAAAGCCCCCTAAACCCCATCAAAATTCGATCTTTTATAGCTGTACTGGTTTGAAACCCATCAAGGAACGGTTCTACAAAGTTTGGCTCAAATCCGGTTCGAAACAAGTGAGAAACGAGCGAAAAACTCGTCGAGCGAAAGTTTTTACGGCCCATGATGAGTTCATGGCTGAGGCCATGAATGTATCTGTGCTCAATGGTCTTTGGTCACAGAAAGTTTCACGGTCCGTGATGGAATTACGGCCTCACCTGTGAAAGTTTATGTTCATTCTGACACTTAGCCGATTTTCACTTCCCGCTTGTCATCGCTTTTACGGCTGAATCCACAATTACGGTCAAGGCCGTAAATGTCTCATTCTTCACAGTTTTCACTCCAATTTTGACGTGTAGGCTCGTGATCTCCTCGGTAATCATGTCTTAACTTCAAAACTCTCGAAATCCTTCGTTTTAATGCTATTTCACCTATATTTTCATAAAAACCAAGAAAAGTAAAGATTCTGTGCAAAGTAAGATAAAAATACTAAAAGTAACACAAAATCATACAAATAAGCCCAAAATATTGTCTAAAACATAGGCAAAAACACGATGAAAATGCAACACATCAAAATACTCTAGACTTAGAATTTTGCTTGTCCTCAAGCAATATATCAATATGAATAAAGAATGTAAAGATAAGGAACACTCATTTGCTTTTACCCCTAATAACATCCTTAGTCCACAAATTAAATAATCAATCTTTCTAACTCAAGTAATTCAAGAAAAATCATAATAGAAATAAATTCCCAAGAGGTTACAATCCAAGAAAGATAAAATTCACATTTCATGTCATAAAATCCATTCTTCACACACTAAATATCAGATACTTTCAACTTAATAAATCCATCTTACTCAATAGACAAAAATTTATTTCAAGAATCTCAGTGATGTTAAAAATAAGAGAATTTTAAAGCTATTTGGTTTTTAAACGGTTATATGCCCTTTCCTGTTAGCATCATAACATTGTTTAAAGTATACCACAAAGCAGTATAATTTAACTTGTAGTCTCAATCATGAAAGTCAGCGGAGTTGTCCACATAACCTACAGCTTTCTCTTTTTCTCCAAAATAATTTTTTTTATTAGACTTCAACTCATGTTTTCAGTACCACTGCCAATTTTTCATAGTGCCAAGTAGAGGAGTCTTTTTTTTTTCTTTATTTTTCTGAAGAAAGTCGGTCAATGTTAACTTATAACCTCAGATCATGCTAATAGAGGAGTTGGAGCAAATCTCAATTTAAAGATATATCACCAATTTTCTATTCATAAAAATTTCCATCAAGCAAAAATAGGTAAATTAAACTTCAAGTAATAAAATTCTATGCATGTGTCATATGAACTCATAATAATTCACATATGCATTTTATCAATACCAGAATTGAATTTACTCAACAATTTAAGTCCACATGAAATTTCAAGAATTCCCTAAGTCATCAAATTAATCACTCAAAATGTTTCATAAGTTTAAAATTAAGGATTAAATAAATTTGTGTATTCTTAAAACCATAAACATTCAAAATACATATCTATAAAGCCTTAAAGAATAAGCATATCATGAAGGACACCCTAGACTTAAATTATTGCATATACATAAGCATTAAAATCAATGAATGATAGATTTCAGAAAAATTCTGTAAGAATTTCCCTTATAATGTTGGCGAAACCCTGACCAGTTATATCAAAAGCATCAAATATAGCTCAGAAAAATCTGAAAAAATGACCATCTCAAAGATATTCAATTTTTACATGATAATCAACTTTCAAATATCAAATACCGTCTAGTTTCACCAATCAAAACACAGTTTACCAATACTCACAAAGATTCGCTTCAAAGTTTACAATTTTAGAACAATTCACTGTGTTATTGGCAATTCCCCTGCCCATCAACTTGCTTCATCACGGAAAGAATTTTTCCAAATCTCCTAAAATAAAATTTTCAAGTTACAATAGGCTCTAAAATTAAATCAAAACGAAAATGAGTAATAGAAGTTAGGAATATGGGTTGCCTCCCATAAAGCGCTTGTTTAAAGTCATTAGCTTGACCATGACCATGTTCAAGGATCCCCTGATGAATTGGAGAAAATCAAATACACGTCTTCTTCAACTTTCTCCCCCTTGAAATAATGCTTTAAACGTTGCCCATTCACCTTAAAACCTTCTTGTCCTTCTTTTGATATTTCCACAGTGCCATATGGGAACACTTTCTGAACTATATAGGGCCCTGACCATCAGCTTCTCAATTTTCCAGGGAATAGCCTAAGACGTAAGTTATACAGCAGAACTTTATTTCCTTCAAAAAATTCCTTCCTAGAAATCCGCTGATCATGCCACCTCTTGGCATGTTCTTTATAAATGCGAGAGCTTTCATAAGCAGAATTCCTGATTTTATCTAATTCATTCAATTGAAAGTTCCTTCTTTCTCCAGCACTCTTCAAATCATAGTTTAGCTTTTTCACTGCCCAAAAAGCTTTGTGCTCAAGTTCCACAGGTAAATGACAAGATTTGTCATAAACTATTTGGAACGGAGATATACCCAAAGGAGTTTTAAAAGTTGTCCTATAAGCTCAAAGAGCATTGACACGGTCCGCAAGTGCACGGATACGTCGAAGTAATATAAAAGATGTCGAATCCCACAGGGAACAAGGTTGAGTACTAGAAAGTCCGAGTCCTAATAGCTAGGCGAATCAAAACGTGGGTTTTTGAAGATGGAAATCGAAAACAAACAAGTTCAACTACTTCGATAGAGAAAAAATATAAGAGAGAATTCAGGGCTACGGCTTCCACCACGATGATAATCTTAATCGCACAAGAAAGATATTAGTTATTTGGTTTATTGGTTTTGCACAAGGAGTCTAACCCTAGGGTACAAGGTGTCCTCTCTCGAGTGACACACCCCGGTGTTCATTTTAGACCAACCTCCTACTCTCGCGGTGGATCGTTCTAAGACGAATCCAATGAGTTCTATGGTAGACTAAGAAATCCTCGAGCGGAGACCAAGCACTCTCGTGTCGAGGTCTCGCAAGTTTTACTCAAAGGTTCGACCCTTACGATCCTTCTCTCGATATGAATCGTAACGGCTAACAGGCGAAATCACTCGGCCAAGGTAAAACCACGAAATAAATACGTCAAAGTAAAATACGCTCATAATTCATACCAAACAACATAAATAGATACAAAGTTTGCAATTAAAATCATTAAAGGGTTTCCACCAAGCCCCAAAATAGGGTTTACGCTACAATTGTCATTGATACACTCAAAATCTCTCTTTTAATGAAATGAAAAGTATAAGAAAACGAACCTAAGGGGAAGGAGACGATGAACCGAAGGAATCTTGAAGAAATCGTGATGATCGTGTGTCTCAATCTCCGAATATCTCCAAAAGTCGCCTTTGTCGCCATGTTCTTCCTCCCGCGCCGCTTCTTCACGTGTATGCTCTTTGTTTAGGGCATAAAAATTTGGGCTTTTATATTCCATCTATTCGCCTCTGAAAGAGCTTTCCATAGACACCTCACTTGCCAAATTTGGACTCCAAACGAGTGAGAAATCAAGGGAAAACTGAGTCAAGATCGGGCTCGCGCGTGACTGGGTTAGAATCACGGGTGAACCCCGCTGGGTTCACCTGCCCGTGATTCTTCCTATAAATTTCGGCAAATAGAAGCGCGGTACACCTCGTGGGGTTCACCCAGCCGTGCTTTTCTCTGGAGTGATTCTGGTTGAAGTTTTCAAGAAATCTGGTGAACCCGGTGGGGTTCACCTGGCTGTGAAGCTTTTTGCGAATTCTGCTGGCTGGCGACCTCGATGGTGAACCCCATGGGGTTCACCCGGCCGTGATTCTCTTTGTAAGTTTCCTGCAGCCTGGCGAAGAATCTATTGAACCCCATGGGGTTCACCTGGCTGTATTTTTCAGGCTAACTCCGTTTAAGCCCAAATTTGACGTGTGACCTTGTCTTCATACAAGAAATCGTCTCATGGCCTTAGAATCTTAAAAATATGTCGAAAAAGGGCATTTTTACTTGAAATTCCATAAAAGTACCAAAAAGTGAAGATTCCGAAGATATCAAGTAATTTAGCCTAAAAAGGGTATGAAAGTATTAAAATAATCCTAGAATTAGCATGAAATAGCTATGAAAATTACTACTAAAATGCAAGGCAGCAAGCATCATCCAATTTCATCGCCCAATCCTTCCTTGCTCCTGACACAGTTTTCTCAAGTATCCTCTTAATTTCTCGATTCGAAACCTCAGCTTGTCCGCTAGTCTGCGGGTGATACGGTGTAGCAACTTTATGGTGTACTCCATATTTCCTTAATAATGCTTCAAATTTATTCTCAATGAAGTGAGAACCTCCATCACTGATCAAGACTCTAGGAACACCAAACCTGGGAAAAATTATCTTCTTAAACAACATGGCTACAACACGTGAATCATTAGTGACCTCAGGTGTTGCTTCGACCCATTTAGACACATAATCAACACAAATGAGTATATATTTCTTCCCGCAATAAGTAGGGAATGAGCCCATAAAATCAATTCCCCAGACATCAAAAATTTTGACTTCCAAAATTCCATGCTGAGGAAACTCTTCCCTTCTAGCGATGTTACCGGCGCGCTGGCATTTATCACAGGATTGAATAAACTTCCTAGCATCACGAAAGATTGTTGGCCAATAGAACCCTGACTGGAGAATTTTGAATGCTGTCTTTGGCGCACTAGCATGCCCTCCATAAGGAGAAGAATGACAGGGAGAAAGTACATCATGAATTTCTTCTTCTGGCAGGCATCTTCAAAACAAACTGTCTGCACATCGACGATATAAATATGGATCATCCCAATAAAAATGCTTAACTTCGGCCTTGAATTTCTTTTTCCCTTGAAATGTCATATCAGGCGGCATGATGTTAGACACTAGATAATTTACAATATCCGCATACCATGGCGTCTCATCTTATGATAGCATATAAATATTCCTCTTGAAATGAATCATTAATCTCCAAATCGTCCCCTGCGTTTTCCTCCTTGGTCAGTCTAGACAAATGGTCTGCTACTAAATTTTCTACCCCTTTCTTGTCTTTTATTTCAAAATCAAATTCTTCTAGTAGAAGTATCCATCGAATCAACCTAGGTTTGGCATCCTTTTTATTCACCAGATACTTGATCGCCGAATGGTCTATAAAAACAACAACCTTAGAGTTAATAATATAGGAGCGGAATTTATTAAAAGCAAAAACTATGGCAAGAAGCTCCTTTTTAGTTGTTGTATAATTTATTTGTGCCCCGTCTAAAGTCTTGCTGGCATAGTAGATTGCATGAAGTTTGTTATCTTTTCGTTGCCCCAACACTGCCCCCACAGCTTTATCACTTGCATCGCACATGAACTCATAAGGGAGCAACCAGTCTGATGGTTGCATGATGGGTGGAGAGACAAGAGCCTTCTTCAGTTTCTCAAAAGCTTCAGTACAATCCCTGTCAAAATGAAAATCAACATCTTTAGCCAGTAAATTTGTGAGAGGCCTAGCAATTTTAGAAAAATCTTGAATAAATCTACGATAAAACCCGGCATGTCCTAGAAAACTCTGAATCCCTCTGACTGATGTGGGCGGAGGTAGTTTCTCAATAACTTCAATCTTGACCTTGTCTACTTCAATGCCTCTCTGTGAAATACGATGCCCAATAACTATCCCTTCTCGAACCATGAAGTGGCATTTTTCTCAATTAAGAACCAAGTTCACCTCCTCACATCTCTGCAAGACACGTGATAAATTAGTTAGACAATTATCGAAGGAAGATCTATACATTGAAAAGTCGTCCATAAACACGTCCATAATATTTTCAATGAGATCGGAAAAAATGGCCATCATGCAACGTTGAAAGGTGGCCGGAGCATTACATAATCCGAAAGGCATGCGTCTGTATGCAAATGTCCAGTATGGGCATGTGAAGGTGGTCTTTTCTTGATCTTCCGGGTGAATGGGTATCTGGAAGAATCCTGAAAAACCATCAAGAAAACTAAAGTAAGAATTCATTGCCAATCGCTCAAGCATTTGGTCAATGAAAGGAAGAGGAAAGTGGTCCTTCCGGGTGGCCTTATTTAGTTTCCGGTAGTCGATACACATGCGCCACCCAGTTACCGGTCTCATCGGAATCAACTCGTTGTTTTCATTCCTTACAGTGGTGACACCCCCTTTCTTTGGAACCACATGAACGGGGCTGACCCATTTACTGTCAAAAATTGGGTAGATCACTCCTGCATCAAGCAACTTGAGAACTTCCTTCTTTACCACGTCTTTCATGACAAGATTCAGACGACATTGATACTCAATAGAAGGGTTGCAATTTTTTTCCATGTAGATTCTGTGCATACACAAAGATGGCTTAATTCCAGGTATGTCATCCAATGAATATCCAATTACCTTTCTATATCGTCGGAGCTCCTTAAGCAATCTCTCTGTTTGAATTTTATCCAAGTCTGCACTCACTATTACTAGATATGTAGCATTTTCCCAGGAATTCGTATCTCAAATTTGGTGGGAGCACCTTGAGTTCTAATTTATTTGTCTTCACCGGTTCGGGTCTTATCAGGATAAGCTTATCAATTTTTTTCTTTATGTGACTCAAGCGTCTGGGCTGAATCCAATATCCTGGCGTAACTCTGAGCTTCTTCCCTCGTATTCTCATCATCTCCCGCTTCGATCAGGCACACTTCAAGCGGGTCTATTTCCTTTTTGAGATCTTCCACTCTTGGTTCTAATTTTGAAGTGTCAAAATTAAGGCAGGGATCTGCAAAGGAGGGCTTCTTAAGGGAAGAGGAAAGATCAAATTCAATATTATTTTCACCAATATTCAAGGTTAACCTTCCTCTCTTTACATCGATGACAACACCTGCAGTGGCCAAAAATGGCCTTCCCAAAATAATTGGCAGTCTCAAGTCTTCCTCCATTTCTAACACTACGAAGTCCGCAGGCACTAAGAATTGACCAACTTTTATGGGAACATCTTCCAATATTCCAACAGGTCGTCGAACCGATTGGTCTACTAACTGTAAAGTAATTGTGGTAGGTTTCATGTCACCTATGTCAAGTTTTCTGCAGATCGATAGAGGCATCAGACTGACACTTGCACCCAGGTCGCACAGAGCTCCTTCAAAGGACATGTTGCCAATCTGACAAGGAATGGTGAAGCTTCCTGGGTCTTTCAATTTTTGAGAAATTTTGTTCTGTATTATTGCACTGCATTCCTCTGTAAGTGCCACAGTACCAGTTTCTTCAATCTTCCGCTTATTAGAAAGTATATCCTTTAAAAACTTTGCATAGGTAGGTATCTGTGATAGAGCATCAGTGAAAGGAATATTGATGTACAACTTTTTCAATACCTCCAGGAATTTGCCAAACTGTTTATCCAATTTTGCTTTGGCTAGTCTTTGAGGAAAGGGAACAGGCGGTATGTACGCAGGTGGTCCTACATATCTTTCCTTCTCTCCCACAACGACCTTTTCCTTATAAAGATGTGGTTCTTCAGGTTGCTCCTTATCAACTACAGGCGTAATCTCTTCTTTAGGCACCTAGGGTTCATCTAATTGCTTACCACTCTTGGTAGTTATTGCGCTGTAGTTCTCTCTGGGGTTTATTTTAAGCTGTCCTAGTAATCTTCCTATGGGTCTGCTAGCTGTACTGGCTTCCTGCACAATCTGGTTCTCCAACATCTTATTGTGGATAGTCAGGGCTTGCACACTAGATGTCAGTTGCTTGATCTGGTCAAAAAGGTCATCAGTTCTCTTCTATTGTGTCATAACAACCTCCAGCATGGTCTCATAATCCGACTTTTGGGGCTGCCCATATTGTCTTGGCTGGAAACCCGATGGTGGCCTATTATTCTGCTGAGAATATTGAGGAGGTACTCGCCCTTGATTTTGCTTGTAGGACAAGTTTGGGTGGTTCCTCCATCTTGGGTTGTATGTTGCAGAAAATGGGTCATTTGCAGGTCTCTGATTATAATTCCCCACAGCATTTGCTTGCTCTTGATTTGATTCCTCTTATGCAGAAGTTATGATTTGACATTCAGATGCATTGTGCCCTATTACACCACATACCTCACAAGAAACCGCATTAACTGAACTTGATGAAAAAGATAAAGAATCAATCTTCTGAACTAAAGAATCTACCTTAGCCTCCAGTGATGTCAAAGAATCATTGTGATACTTACCAAATCCCGTGGAGGCAACGTTCTGCTCACCTGACCAGTGGTTATGGTTCATGGCCATATCCTCCAGAAGAGCAGTTGCTTCTTCCACGTTCTTGCTCATAATTGTTTCTCCTACTGTAGCATCCACCATCAATTTGGTGTTATAATCCAATCCATTGTAAAAGATTTGGATTAAACCCAGTCCTGAAGTCCATGGTGTGGGCACATGCGCTGGAGTTCCTTGAATCTTTTCCCAAGCGTCGTACAGCAATTCTCCCTCTTGCTATGAAAAGCACATGATTCTGTTGTGCAGTTGAACAGTTTTGCTTGGTGGAAAATATTTGTTCAAAAATGCCCTTGATAGCTGTTCCCAAGTGGTGAATGATCTTGCTAGCATCGAAAATAACCAAGCTCTAGCACGATCCCTGAGAGAAAACGGAAATAGTCTTAGTCTTATAGCATCAGATGAAACTTCGTTTATTTTGACTGTATCGCGGTATTCAAGAAAAATGGCTAAATGAAGATTTGGGTCCTGATTTGGTGAACCCCCAAATTGATTTTGCTGGACCATCGTCATCAGCGCTGGCTTTAACTCGAAGTTGTTTGCCTCTACGTTGGGTCGAATAATGCTCGAATTGAACCCTTGTACATTTGGTGCCGCGAAGTCTCTCAAAGATTGATTGTGGTTGTTTTCCGCCATCTCTCCTTTTTCAGAATTCTTTCTAGTCTCAAATTGCAATCTCCTTCGAAGGCAGAATATGCGCTCAATTTCTGGGTCTTCTGGAAACAAAGCATCTGCACGAGAGATTCTGGGCATACAACGTGTAAGTCGCCAATAAAAAAGAAAACTACAAAGACTAATATAAAGCAAAAGAAAACTACCTAATCTCCAAACTTATCAATTAGTCAATATTAACTATATGTACTCCCCGGCAATGGCGCCAAAAACTTGATAGCGATCCGCAAGTGCACAGATTTATCGAGTAATAAAAGTTATCGATCCCACAAGGACTACGAAGCTAAGTACTGACTTTTTGACTTGTTCGAATCTAAGCAAACTAATTCAATGGTCTATTTAAACTTCTACACACGAACAAACTCGGAAGCAGCTTTTAAGAGATTCGATTTCTAAAGAATCGGAATTTCATGGGTTTGCCACATTAACAGTCATGAGTTGTTAAAAAGAATGACTAAATCACAGAAATTATCTATCATGAAAGGAACTCTTCCCATGATACATACTACCTCCTCTCGGAGCGTAGTACGGTATTTAATTAGATTAACTCCCTATTCTCGTGATAGTTAACCTAATTAAACCCCTTAAGTTCTATTAAGAGTTGGTTAAACCCTTCAGACGAATCCAAACTACTCTCGTGATTGGATTCGTTGGTCTAATTGAAATAGGTCGGACGTAGCGATTCACCTCTCGGTCCTTCTCGCAATGCCTAAAACGTAAACTTACTTGGCCAGGGTAAATTATGAAATAAGTGCGATTTCAACTAAATCATGAAGATAAGTTCTAATGAAATTAGTAAAAGCATGGATTAACTCATAAAAGTCAATGGGCTACACCCAATCATCCCGACAAAAGTATCTACTCACTCATGATATTAAAGAAATACATGATGTTTTTGATGAACAAGTAAGAACTCATGAAAAATTGTAAGAAATCGCTAAAAAGACTATAGAACCGCATTCTCCTTAATCTGAGGATGAGGATTAGTTAATCAATCGTCACTTTCAGAGAGAATCTCGCCGGAATATGCTTAGAAATCGTGTTGTCGCCTCTATCGCCGCCATCGCTCGTCTTCATCTGAAAAGCCCCATAAACCCGATCAAAATTCGATCTTTTATAGCTGGACCGGTTTGGAACCCATCAAGGAACAGTTCTGCAAAGTTTGGCTTAAATCCGGTTCGAAATAAGTGAGAAACGAGCGAAAAACTCATCGGGAGGAAGTTTTTACGGCCCGTGATGAGTTCACGGTTGAGGCCCTGAATGCTTCTGTGCTCAATGGTCTTTGGTCACAGAAAGTTTCACGGTCCGTGATGGAATTACGGCCTCACCCGTGAAAGTTTCTGTTCATTCCGACACTTAGCTGATTTTCACCTCCCGCTCATCGTCGCTTTTACGGCTGAATCCACAATTACGGCCAAGGCCGTAAATGTTTCGTTCTTCACTATTTTCGCTCCAATTTTGACGTGTAGGCTCGTGATCTCCTCGGTAATCGTGTCTTAACTTCAAAACTCTAGAAATCCTTTGTTTTAATGCCATTTTACCTATATTTTCATAAAAACCAAGAAAAGTGAAGATTCTATGCAAAGTAAAATAAAAACACTAAAAGTAACACAAAATCATGCAAATAAGCCCAAAATATTATCTAATACATAGACAAAAACATGATATAAATGCAACGCATCAGTTTGCAATGAGCGACGAGCTTTGTCTTCAGAGGAAGACGCGGTCGCGGGCAAGAAGGTTCTGGATGCGAGTGGTGGAAGCGGTCGATGCGGAGGACGTGTGGATTCAGTGACTCCCTCGGTCGCGGAAGACTCGGCAAATGCAGACAGCGAGAAGGTTTCTTCGGACGACGCGGAGCAACTTTGAGCGCCTCCTCCTCCCTATAAGTCGTCTGAGGAGCGGACGAAATGGGAGTATGAGCGGAGGAGAGAAGAGAGCTGGAGGGAGATCTAGAGGAGCACCGAGCAAGCAGCACGAGAGAGACCAGTGTGGTGAGGGCTTGTAACGGCAGTGAGGCTCGCTGCCGGTGAGAAGGAAAGAGCAAGAGGGAGGTTTTTTGTACCATGTTATTAAGGAGAATAAAGGGGAAATTTTGCTTCCCAGAATCCAGCGTCTCTCCCCTGTTTTCTAGCGACGACAAGCGGCGGTATTTCTCTGGTTTCGGCGAGTTCTTTTCTTAGGCGCTTCTGGCGACGACGAGAGGTTGAGGGAAGGTGCGAATACCTTCCTTGTTGACATCCCCTTCCGACGAGCCTTCTGTGCCTTCCGGCTTCCCCCTTTCTGGCGACTGTCGTCGAACGCAGGCGAGCGCTCGGTTGAAGAGGACGAAGAAAGTGAGAGGTGCGACGTTCGCTTCAAGGCGGGTCAATGGTGAAATTCGTGCATGAATTTAGAGCGGCTGACAACGTGGTGACGTCAGCGATCCAAAAATCCGAAGCGAATTCGGTGAGCGACATAATTTTGACCCGGCGATTGATTTTGACTTAGGTCAAAATCAAAGTCAAATTAAATTTGAGAGAAAATTTTAGGGATTTGACACACAGTCCTAGTTTCGTCGGAGAATAGTTCGTCCGGACGTGACACTAAAGCTACTGAAGATGGCTCACCTAACAAAGTTTCTTAGTATTTTTTTTCCCAACTCAGACATTGACTTAAGTTTCCTTGACTATATCTCCTACATTAGCTTTCCTAGGAATGAAGAATTCTCCTCTAAAGAATTAATTTAAAAATTAGGCAATGGTCTTGGTGGTTATCCCAATGTGTGAAAATTATTGTCTACTTTCTTTACCTCTTCATCCTTGTAAAATTGTAAACTAACTTTTTTTTTTAAAGTAGTTGTTTTCTCGTATTCACAGGCAAATGTGCGATTTAAAAAAAATGAGAAGTAAATTTTAGAGCAAAACTCTAAGTTGGTATTAAAAGAGATAGGCAAATGATTTACTAAGATGCTATACAATTGAAAAGTTGAACTTGGTCACATTAGTTTTTATAAAACCATTCACAAGTGACTCATGGTTTTCATAATAATAATAATGTATATATATATATATATATAAACATGATAAATATATGCTAAAATTATCAATAAATAATTAGTTTTTAGGGCCTCCTCCAATATAAGAGAGGAGAGATTAGCGAGTATACTACTACATAATATATTATTACTAATTGAGAATGCAATCAATTAGACAATACTTAATAATGCTATTAACTACATAATATATAGTTGATAATGCCCGAGATTACTCATTGCAACCGCAATAGGTAACGGTAGTAATACCAATTGGATGTGCAGTAGGTAAAAGGCCCATCATTTACTACCAATGCAGCCATAGTTATTTTTTAAAAAGTTTTTCTTTAAAAATACAAGTAATAAACAATTATAACAAAGCTATATTAATAAAATTTTTATCATAATTATGCATCATATGTATCAATATAATAAATAATAATATATACATAAACACCAATTAATAAATTATAATACCAATAATTTAATACACTTGTAAATTATTATGCATATTAATATTAAGTATTATATTAAATATTGTTATCATGTACTCCACAACATAATTTGAGATATTTAGAAATTTATAGGCAAATAAACCTATTGCAAAAAACTAACTATAAAATAAGTGTATTTGCACCTATTTACAAAAAAACGCATTATGGTAACTTAGTGAGCATAGGAGCATGGCTGTCGAAAATCGGGTTGATCTGATGAACCGAATCAAATCAAATCGGGTTGATCTGTTCGGTTTATGAAATTCTTAGCCCGAAAACGGTTCGGACAGCTAACATGATAAACTGGGAAGAAAAGCCCTTATTTGAAAAAAGAATGAAAGGGGTGTACTTCTCTGACAAATGCCATCAAGACAAAACCCAACGATGCGTGGATGCCATCTCCTTGGAAACAGCCGCCGGTTTCCGATTATCAGTATCTTTCTCCGATTCCTCGTGTTCGTACACCAAGCGCACCTAGGGCTTCCTCACTCCTCGGGGCGTGCGCGCTCTTCCCTGCAAGCCAATGGCGGCGCCTTCCGACACTGATTTGGGGCGCCTCGGGGAAGAAAGCAACGAGCCGGCCACCTTAGACGAGCTCTACAGCATCAACGTTGTGCCCTCCGAGCTATTCATCAAGTTCCGCAAGCAATTAGAGAGCTTACGCGTCGGTGTCAATCTAGAGGTCCTGCTTACCTTCCGCCCCTTCCTTTTGTTTTTGTTTTTCCCCCTTTTTCTAATCATTTTATTCCTTTGCTGTTTCATATATCTAATTTACTCCTGTTCTCGTGCTTCAGATCGTGCAATTGTCTGCATTACATTTGTTTTCCATTACCTTCTTTTAAAGCTTTATTCCCGTTACTGGAAATTCTAGAGAAGGGAGCGAATGACAAATACAAATTGCAATGTCCTCTATTCAGTAAATGTCTATAACACTTTGGGATGCTATGGATACTTTTCTCTTTACATTACCAGTCTCCAGCTTGTTCAGGAATATGCACTACAACAGTTTGTTCAATTTCTTAATCTATCCCGTCTTTCCATTAGCTACCTTTGGGCATAGGACGCTGAGGGTTTCATGTGAGAACAATTTGATAGGTTTTGAATCGTTTTATAATGGAATGTATTAAGAGGAGCCAGAATAATATTCTTGTTTTCAAGGAGAGCATTGTGAATTGAAAGAGACAATCTATAAATGCAACAGATTCAAAGTGATAGCTTTCATATTGAAGGCTGAATTATATCAACTTTGAATCACTAGGATTGATGTTCATAATATATCAAAGTGATAGCTTTTGTATTGAAGGACATTATCGACAACTAAAATGAAGATTGATGATTGACAATCGTTTGAATGGATTAATAATTAATCGGCACTTGTTGAAGACACTTATAACTGAATCGGGCTTTTGTTGTTTCTCTTTTTGCATGAGAAACACTTGAGCACTCAATTCATCGATTGCTTGATGCTTGATACTTGATCTCTACTTGATGATGAAAATATTCCAAAGAGGTCACAAGTGGTGCTATCATGGAGGGAACCAATGAGCACATGTTATCACCGAATGATAAAAGGATTGTGACTTTTGCCCTTGTCATAGAGAAGGCATGAACCTAACTATCCAATTGAACCAAGCCCCTTTATGTAAAGTCATGAACGTGGTGAACCCATGCTAGTGAACCTACTTTGAGTTGATCTAATTGAACTTGTCAGGCAAACCGATCCAAATCTAAACAATCTGATTCTTCGGTTCTATATAATTTTCAAGTAGTTATTTCTTATGTTTATCATAAATTCTCTTTACTTTTTTACTTTCAAATTTTCATGTGTCTCCATTTTTCAATATCACATTTTATGAACTGCTGAGGTCTCTAATGATATCATGAACCATGTCTCTAGTTATAATTCATGTTTATTTTTTGAGTAAAAAAAATTACATTTTTTTTCTTAGGCTGTTGGGGAAGTATATACAAATTGATGTCTGATTGATGGTTTTTGTTTGTCCCACACTGATATTTATGGACATATATTAATTTCTAGGTGTTTTGGATCTTATATTGTTAAAATATTAGTATTTATTTGTTTACTAAAATAAACTCCTACATTCATTTCTCAAATGATTATTCTTCCATTTCTAGAATGTGCAGTCATTTACTTAAGTTCATTATTGCTAGTCTTGTGAATAATCTTAAATGGATGAGTCATTTGACCATTCTTCTAAATAATTTTATATTATTCTTTGTTTACTTGCAAATTTGTTATATTCACGAATTTATACTACATTCACGAATTTATACTACTTGTATTCATGCAATTTATTTTTATTGGCAATTCATCTTACAGCTCTGTCCAAAAATAGTTCTTTTTTTTGTCAGCCAGATGATTGATTGTCTCTTTTGCTTTTCAGTTCTACAATGTTCCAGTTAATGAATATCAGGCAAAGCTAGTTCTAAAACCCACATCTTCTGATAGGAGGTGGAAATTCATTTATGAGCCCTTGCATGGGGATATTCGGCTTCTCTCAAAGAAGATACCTCTTACCAAATATTTGAATCTCCAGGTTTTGCTTGTTTACTTGTCTTATTTTATGGTCACTATCTTTGTGACATGAGCACCTCTATAGATCCATAACTTCCTGAAGCTTGCTATACATTAGTAAGAATGAGTTTCCATGTGGTACTACTATACGGAATAAGGCTATATCATGTTATAAATAAATGCGCTCCATATAGCATTTTTCTATGCCATGCTAACTCTTGGGAGTTCTCATTTTGTATGATTTTGTTACGGGCCCAATTATCGTTAGTTGTTATAGGCCCATTATCTTTGGATGTAGTGGTTATTAATAAAACGGATTCGGGTTGAATTGTCTTACCTGGTTTGCTTAGTAGTGAAGTCTATAAATAAGGGCATTAGAGTTGTGTTGGGGTTTGTCTAGTGTCTTGTATTTTCTCTTTTAGGCGTGCTTTGCACGATAGTTCGTATCAATTGGTCTGACCTGCCGGATCGATCGCTAGAGAACCGGTGGTCCGGCGACGGATAAGGCGAAAGAAATTTTTTTGTCGGTGATAGATCTAGATGGGCGGATCTATTATCGTTGCTCAGCTGACGAAGAACCCTAGAGAAGAGTCAATCGAAAGAGGAAAAAAAAAACAGAGCTGGAATCGGAAGATAGAGATCGGCGAAGCAGTGTATACGGCGAGAGAAGGCGGCGATCTTCATCTTCATTGTTTGGAGGTCCCGGCGAGGAAGGGGGCATCGTAAGGCGAAGTCTTTTTCTCCAAGCATGAGCATCTTCCTCTCACCCTGAGGAAGAACGAGCAGCGGCATCAGCAGGTGGAGGAGTTTTCCTCTTCGACGAGAGGAGGCAGAGTTCTGGGCGACGCGAGGAGGCTCCGAAGGTCCCAGGTGCATGATACCTGACCTTCAGCCAGAACGGACGGCATCGGCGTGCGTCAGATCCAACGAAGCAGCGGATGCCGGCGAGCTCCCAGGCGACGTGACAGCATTGAGCGGCAGCGGCGGCTCTTTCCTTGTCGCTAAGCTTCCCGGTGGATTTCGTAAGGAGAGTTCGGCGGCGGCTCAGGCGTCAGGCGGTGCACGTGCCGGACGAAGTGACGAGGTCGCTTCTTCTCCTCCAACCCTCTTTCTGGCCGAAACCCTACTTGACCGGGAACCCTAGTCGACGCTTCCCTTTCCTCCACCCCCTTCTGGCCAGAACCCTAGCCGGTCGGAATCCCTAGCCGGCGACGCTAACGTTGCGCGTGCGTACGCGGGCTGAAGGAGGACTGTAGTGGCAGGTTTAGGAAAAAAAAAAACAGCAGAGAGTGAAAAGAAAAATCGGTTACTGTAGCAAGTTACTGTAGCATAGAAAAGATTTCAAAAAAAAAAATTGAGGAGTGATGGATCATTATTCTGTTGTTTTAGAGGAGATGAAAATAATGTTAAGAGAGATGGTTAGAGAGATACAAGGGCAAGAAGGGAGGCATATGACCGTTGATGGAAGTGAGATCATAAGGACTACATTACCGAGACAAAGTGCCATGGAAGATAGGCGGCCGCTTCGCATTTATGTGGGCTTGCACGGATTTGACGGCACTGTTCCAAAAGATTGGATTGCACAAGCTGAATATTTCTTCACCAATAGAGGAACGCATGATGATTATAAATTCCCTCTGACATTTGTTCGTATGGTGGGACCAGTATATGATTGGGTTCGAAGGTTAACACGACAGATTCCTGATCTCTCTTGGGAAAGACTGAAGTCAGAAATGATCCTAAGCTTTAGTACAATTCCTGATCACAGCTCCTATGAAGATGACGATATGACTCATGTTGATCAGGCCTCTAGAGCATGCACCGATATTATTTTTGATCCCCATTCTGAATCAAGCAGTTATCTTGCAGTTGAGACTCATTATAGCCACGATGTCGAAGAGGAATTGACTAGTGCTGTTATTGAAGCTTCTGCGAGCGAAGATGAGGAGAAGGGCTCGCATGATCATCCAAGGTTGCTGGTACCCAATGATATGGTGACATTATTTGTCTTAGAAGATTTAGAAGATGTGCAGGAGGAACAATCTTTCAATGCAGAACTTCCAGATTTGGGATACTTATGCTTTAATGCCTCAAGACTCTCACAATATGATGTACAGGAACAACCTCAGCTTAATTGTAATGTTTTTCAGCCAAATGAGTGGGGTGAAATGTCTGAAGAGCAAGATGAAGCTTTCAAGCTAGAGGCAAAATTGTTTGGCATTGCGGATTCAATAAATTATTGAGCGATTTGGGATCCCGGCAACATGCTTGAGGCCGAACTGTTTGGTACACCGGCTTCTACAACTTACCGAACGATTTGGGATCTGGGCAAAATGAAGTTTTTCGTATCAGATTTTAATCATCTTATGTTTTGATTTTGTTATGTTTGTTGTTTTGTTATGCAGATTGGTGATTTACATCTTAGTTTAGTCACCTGTATAGGCGATAAGTTAATGATAAGTTGGGCTAGATGATTCTAACAATTAATTTGGGTTTAACTATTTTTGGTCACATGGTTGTTGGCGTGTAAAATGAATGAGCAATATCATCTGGCAGAATTTCATCTTGAGAATGATCAATCTTGATATGAAGCCTATAAACTAATATATTGATAGTCATAACATTATATGCATGGGACAATATTTGTACTTAAAGCTGGAAGAGGAACCACTGGTGTCTTTATGGAATGCTTGAGCTTTCATCATTGGATGAGTGCCTCTTGCCATGAACTAAAGCCTTCAACGTTGCAGGCACTATGAAAAGGCACTCATAAAGGTTTTTTCATTCAAGCAAACCAAATTTTGGTCACCTATTATGGGTGGTCTAGGTGGTTTGGTGTAGTTCAAAATTGGGCCCACACTTATGTTTTCTCCCGTTCATTTCAAATGAGTTGAACAAATTTTCCTACTATAGCCTCAACATTGCAGTCACTATGAAAAGGCACTCATAAAGGTTTATTCATTCAAGCAAACCAAGTTCTGGTCATCTATTATGGGTGGTCCTATGTTTCTCAATGTAAACATATTTCTAAACCCTCTTGTTTTACAATTCTCTAAAATCATCACATGCATTTGGATATCAATCTTGCTGACTACTAAATCTAAGTTGCAATGAAAAAAAATGAGTTCTCTTTGGGCTTTAAAACTTTCATCTAAGTATATCTACTTCTTTAGACATCAACCTTCATGTCATATTATGATAACCATCTACATAACCATCTACAGTGAATTAAACTAGTATACTAAAGAAGAATGTTTTAATTCGTACAATCCTTGGGCAAAACATTACGCTAGTATTAAAAAGAATGTCTAAAAATGGTCAAAAGTTATTTTTAGATAATGATGATCTTATATAACATTTGATGAAGTCAAGATTCTCTTATTAATCTATTTTGTCATCTTATGGACACGAATGTGTTATGATATAAAATCTCCAAAGCATAAAAATCATATATTTATTTTTAATTTTAATCATGAAAGTGAAAAATGTAATATTCTTGTCATCATTTCTTTGTGTATATATATATATATATATATATATATATATATGTATATACACACACACAAACACACACATACCAAGATTCCCACTTGGCTCCTAGACATGATTTAAAAAATTGGTCCGAGCTAATGTAGTAGTCTTGGTTTAGATGGTGATACATCAATTGAATGGTATGGTCAGACACTTGAAGCCTTTCTTAGGCTTGAATTTGAATTGGTTCCACCCTTTTAATTTAATTGCATATGTCCTAGAACTTGCAAAAGAATAAAATTATTGTATTTTGAGGTGTTTAGGATTTAAATTTGAATGGAAGTAGGTTTATATGTAAGAAACCCCATAAATTAAATTGAATTATGATATCCCCCACAAAAAGACTTGCAATGCGGTTGTGGCAAGATTTTTGAGTCCTTAGCCTTCAGAGTAAGCGATTGGTTAGGATTACTTGGCAGAAGCTTGCAAGGATGCTAGAGGTTCGGTGACTCACTGCCCCTATGCTATGCTCATAAGAATCACACACCTGATACACGCATCTAAAAGTAGGGGACTCGCCAAGCTCCTAGCACTCACAAGGAGTAAACACCCTCCATTGATCCCATGCTTCTCATAAGGCTGGCCTTTGAGGCTAGCTCACCCAAGCAAGCGGCGAGTGCTCGGACACCTTTGATAGTGTCGGCACACTCATTAGGCAGAATCATAATCAATCAACAAGAACAATGCAAGTGCCACTCAAGGTCACACACAAAACTCACATTGGCCGAGAGGAAGAAGCGCAAGGGGAAGGGCTCAGTTGAATATAGCAAATTACACAAGTACAAGCAAAACCCCTAAACCACAAAACTTGATGAGACGAGATTATCCTTGATGCATGCTTTGCTCATGATAGCTCCAAGCTGCCGCCGCCGCCTTATATCATCGCTATTTTCTTAAAGAATTGCTCAGCCAAACCTCACCTGATAGAGACTATGTGTGTGTAGAACGAGAGTTAGACCTTAGCCAACCCACTCCCTCACCTAAGTCGCTGATGAAGAAGCCAAGCTCTTTTTCCGTCTCTCAGGGCATTGCCATAAATCCGCAACTCATTGTTCGGTGGAAAGAGAAGAGGAGCCTAGATTTGTCAAACTTAACACCACCCATGGTGCACCTTTTGGTCTTTTAAATCAAGGTTGCCATCCACACATATGCCCACATGGCTACCACATCAACACCACATGGCCCCCACTAGGTCACTTTGGACCATGGCTCTAGTTGACTTTACCCTAGCTGATATGAGCCATATACTTGTCGGGCCACGACTTGACCCATCGTTGTGCCTAAAATAGAAGGGGAAATGAGTCTCCTATCGCTCCCTTGTGCCATGTCATATTATCAGCGTGACTAAGTCTTGCAATTGTATGCTTGCTCTCAGGGTCGACTGGGTCACTGCCCACATGCGTCCCCGCCTAGACCTCACTTGGACTTGTGCTAATCCGCACCTAGTGTCACGGATGCACTTTGCTTGGTGCCTGATGTCTGTGCCGCAGACTACTTGGAGTAGTCTCAGCCTTAATCCCGTGTGCACTTACGCACTAAATTCGGAAGCGTCACTATAAAATCGAGGCAACAATATAATCCGAGGGCAACACCAGCATTCAAGAGGCACAAGATATTTGCACAGAACGGCGAGTAAAATGCTCGGTGAAATGAGTCACCCAAACACCCCGCCGGTATATATTGATAAAAAGGCAATAATACTAGAAAACAATACAGGACACTAAGCAAATATTGAGTAGACTCTAGACCTATGACTTGGTGGAGAGGGCAGGTGTGGAACCTTGCAATTTTATACTTGCATGGGATCACAAGACTGCATTTAACCAAGACACTACCACCTCTCTCAATACTATCCCAAGTACACAATCTAAGGGGTGTGAGTAGAAGGCTTCACAAGGGTTGGGTAGGCTAATTTTACACATTTGAGTCCCCCATCCTGGAGTACTTGTGAAAACACAGTCCCCCACTCACGCGTACATGCCCCGGGACAGTCCCCCGAGTGCATCACAACCCCTGATGACCAAAACACATGGCACACATGTGCCAAACTCTGTTTTTACATGGATCTACCTATCCCCCAAGTCTTACACAAAAAGATAGCGTCAGGGTCGGGTAACAGTGGAATTACACCCAAATTCCTCCGATCCCTGATGTGACGCCCGGGGTACTTTGGGGTACTACCCCGCCTATCCATGGACTCATGGAGGTTATGAGTAGGGATGAAGGGGGTAAAGTTGGAGAAGAGCATGAGAAGTAGTGAAGTTAGGACACTAATCTTGTGTTATGATATTTTGTAGGTACATGGTAAGGAGCATGCACCTGCAAAAATATAAGGGTCAATGTAGGAGGCTACATGGACCATGGCGCATTATTTGGGCTTGTATAGAGGTGTACAAGCATTGGCAAAAAAATATGCCATGGGTGAGATTTGAACCCAAGACCTATGGAGAGCCAAAGACTTATGTTGCATGAGAGGACCAACCCGAGCTTGGGTCATTAGCTGAAGTAAAGAGGAGGCGCCATCATCTTAAAGACTTCATAATGCATAAGGGCATAATTGACAAATGGCTCAACTAATTAGGGATCTCGATTGGGAAAGAAGCAATCGGATGGGAAGACATTCGGCCTTGGGAAGGAAAAAACCGAGAGTTCTTGGAGCTAGGCGACTTGGAGAAGAAGGCATCCACTCTTCTTCTTCCTTGGACGATTGGGTGGCTAACTTGAGGGAGTATACGCCACCTTCTTCTACCTTCCTCACTCTCGGATCTTGGAGGAGGGGCGGCCTTGAGGGAGGTCCGGTCATCTTCCTCATCTATCCTTGGCGGATTTGGGTGGGTGCTTGAGGGAGTTCCCACATCCTTCCATTCCTTCATCCGGTGGAGTTCTTGGAGCATGTTGGTGGCGAGTTGGCTTGAGGGGAGTTCATCCACACTTCAGCCACCTTAGTTCCATACTTGGCCGAGAGCTCCACTTGGGTTCTTGAACTTAGCCGAGTGTGTAACTTCAGTTCCCTTGGAGGAAAGGGGACCAGTTTCATTTGGAGGAGCTTGAGGAGCACCGGCGGCCACCCTACCATTAGTGGCACCACTTGATCTTCATCTACCTTGGGCAGCTGAGGAGCTGTCCACTTGGGGCTGAACACTTCTTGGAGCTAAGGAGTGTGAAGCTTGCATCACAACCACCTAGGAGGGTGATCCTAGGGTGGAACCCTCAAGGGCTTGCGCTTGAGGGGTTTTTGGAGGAAGACCGGCCACATCTAGAGGAGAGGAGGCTGATCTTCATCCTCACTTTGCTTATTGCTTAGGAGTGGTATATTACTACCCTTACTTTGAGTTATTGCTTTGCACTACATTGTAGAAACATTGTATGAACATTGTGTAGTGTTATTATTGCTTATTGGTATCTCTACCCATATTGGGAGAGGCCTACTGCTCATACCCGAGGTCGTGTCCTTGGAGGAGTTGGTTTTTATCATTCGGTGTGTTTAGCTTGTGACTTGTGCAAGCGCCGTGCTTGTGCAAGGAGCTCACTCGCTGTGTAGTAGTCGATATCTACATGAGGGTTTTGGGCATATGTCTAGTGCCCTTTACTTGTGACTGCCAGCACTTGTGTGTGTGTCAATTACAGGGCCCTTACGTCTAAGGCCGTCTTTAAGTGTGCATATGGGGTTGAGAAGCAACATGTGCTTGCCACCCGCCACTTATTGACCTAGGTCTAGGGTTAGGAGAAGGCTAGGACTCAGTTTCACCTGATCAGGCTTGGAGCTCAGTTCCATCAGAGCTCAGCCCTTGGAGCGCAGTGCTATCAGAGTTGCACAGGGATCAGAGGAGCTTTTGTCAGCACTAGAGATCTTGGAAATTCCGCATATAGAGTGTTGGCTGACAATTTACACAGAGGGTGTGTAGATTGCGCCATCACGCTCAGAATTTTAAGGCAAAAATTTAGCACGAAATTTAGGGCATGACAAAGTGGTATCAGAGTGTATGTTAGTGCTAGCTTGGACCACCAGGATAATAGACATTAGTTGGATTGCTGTTTGGGTGTTGCGTACGTCGGTGCTTAGCGCCGGGGCGTAAGACCTCAGTAACTCCTTCTAATCGATCAGTTCTGGCCAAGCAAGTACAAGAGCGTTCCATTCATTCAGCTGATCCGCAGGGCACCACAGAGCAGCACACCATTGCACCCAGGACCAGGAGTATGGCGCAGTTTGAGGAGCGGTTCTCCAGACTGGAGGACGCTATTGGCTTAGAGACAGATTCTGAGTGGCAGGGAGAGCCTCTTTCTGACCGCCTAGAGGCATTGATGAAGATGTTCCATCAGTATAGAGATTACACTGATGGGAGGATTAGCACCCTGGCGCAGGATTTAGCGACAGCTACTACAGAGGTCACTGCACTGAGATTGTTGGTGGCACAGGTGGCTTCCCACCCATCTACTCCACCTGCACCACAGTTTATGTAGCCTGTCAGACGCCACATTCCAGATCCGGTCACTTTTGCAGGGGCTAGAGTGGCAAAAGAGTTAGACAACTTTTTATTTGACATGGAGCATTACTTTCGGGCAGCAGGAGTTGCTGATGCAGATCGGATAGAGGTCTGTGCATCCTACCTGCGTGGAGATGCCAAATTATGGTGGAGGACCTCTATAGCTCCCAGGACAGAGGGAGATAACCCAGAGATAGCCTCATGGGATGATTTGAAAACTGAGATGAGGGCTCAGTTTAGACCCGTGAATACCCTACATGATGCTCGCATGACATTGAGATACTTGAGACAGACTGGCTCAGTTAGAGACTATGTTAAGCAGTTTGCTACCTTACTGCTTGAGATTCCTAACAAGAATGAAGAGGAGAAGTTCCACGACTTTCTGGGAGGTTTACAGCCGTGGGCACTTGCAGAGGTCAGACGCCAGTCGGTGACTACCTATAAGGAGGCAGTCGCAGTAGCTGATGGATTAGTGGACATGAGAGGTTCACGTCCCACTATGATAGCTCAGGGAGCTAGACCAGCTATCCAAAACAAACCAACAAATAAGAATAGACAGCCACAGAAAAAGAATGCGCAACAGTGGAAGAACAAGGGTAAAGCAGTAGCATACCAGCAGAAGTCTCCACAGAAAAAGCAGTATCAGCCTCAGCAGAAGAGGGCTTCTGAACCGGGTACTAAGAAGAAGATAGCATGCTTTATCTGTGATGGACCACATATGATGAGGGACTGTCCTACCAGAAAGATGATAAGTACTTTGGTGACAGTAGAGGGACAGAAAGCACAGAAAGAGCAGGGGTGCTCAGGAGTTTCTATCAATCCTTTAGTGATTGCAAATGTCAGTGCAAAGTCTTCACCCCTAATGTATGTGGATCTTGTTCTGAACGGTACAGCAGTAGCAGCTATGGTAGATACTGGAGCTACTCATGTGTTTATCTCAGACAGGGTGAAGGACCAGTTGAGACTTAAGACTAGCCAGTGTGATACCAGTGTGAAGACTGTTAACGCAGACCCGAGGAAGACATTTGGTGTTTCATATGACGTGCCTGTGAAGTTGGGACCATGGGCAGGGAGAGTACATGCTATGGTGACAGCCTTAGATGATTTTGATGTCATCATAGAGATGGATTTGCTGAGGAGGGCCAAAGCAATTCCCATGCCTCACTTGAATGGGTTGCAGATACTGGATGTGAAGGCACCTTGCTTTCTTCCTTGTCATTCTATGGTAAAGGCAGAGAAGAGCAACAAGGGCAAGGAGGTGATTGCAGCCTCAATCCTTGCAAAGGGGATACGACGTGGAGAGACTACTTATTTGGCACATGTCCGAGTAGTAGAATCTATTCCTGAGATTGATTCCAGAACTAGACAGACGAGGGGACATATGGGAGACTTGATCAACCTTCCTAGTTCTAGTAGCCGACAGGTTCATGGAGTTGAGATCGGGGCGGTGGAACTCACTTTGGGTGAACGGATCAGTCAGCTACCTGCACCGATTGGGGGTCTGTTGCATGAATTCAGAGATGTGATTCCCCCTGAGATGTCTAAGGTGTTACCACCTAGGAAGGACATCGACCATGCTATAGAGTTAGTGCCAGGGGCAGTCCCACCAGCACAGTCACCTTATAGAATGCCACCTGTAGAACTAGCTGAATTGAGGAAGCAGCTAGATGAATTACTTGAGTCGGGGTTTATTCAGCCTTCGAAAGCACCTTATGGAGCACCTGTGCTATTCCAGAAAAAGAAGGATGGAAGTTTAAGGATGTGTATTAACTATAGAGCATTGAACAAAGTAACGGTGAAGAATGCATATCCTATTCCATTGATCCAGGATTTGATAGACCGCCTTGTGCATGCAAAGGTGTTTACAAAATTGGACCTTTGATCTAGGTATTGGCAGGTGAAAATTGCTGAAGGAGATGAGCCTAAGACTACCTGCGTAATGAGATATGGATCATATGAGTTTATGGTTATGCCATTTGGGCTGACCAATGCACCTGCTACATTTTGCAACTTGATGAATAACATTCTTCATCCCTTCCTGGATGAGTTTGTTGTTGTTTATCTAGATGACATAGTCATTTATTCTGCCAACATGGAGGAACATAGAGAGCACTTAAGGAAGGTCTTAACAGTGCTAAGGCAGAATCAACTGTACCTGAAGCTGGAGAAGTGTGAATTTGCGCGCAGTGAAGTGGAATTTCTGGGGCATGTTGTTGGATCAGGTCAGGTTCACATGGACTCAGGCAAGATTAGAGCCATTGAGGAGTGGCCTGCATCTACTTCAGTTAGCACATTGAGGTCTTTTCTAGGACTAGCTAACTTTTATAGGCGATTTATCAAGGACTATTCCAAGATAGCAGCGCCTCTGACTGACCTTTTGAGGAAGGACGTCATTTGGGTTTGGGAGGCTAAGCACCAAACTGCATTTGATAGACTGAAGTTACAGGTGAGCAAAGTAATTTAGTTGATTAGAGACACCATGAGTGCAGATCAGTCCTATATGAAGCTAGTAGCGAAGATAAGGGAGGGTGTAACCCGTCGCTTCTACTTGAGTGAGGATGGATTGATCATGGCACGAGGTGATAGGCCGTATGTACATTCATCTGGGGATGTCAGATTTGGCCTCATGCGTAAGTATCACCATACAGTCTGGGCTGGTCACCCAGGAGGGAAGCGCATGTTTGCTTTGCTTAGTAGAGCTTGGTACTGGTCGGGGATGAAAGAAGATGTAGAACACTATGTGAGAACTTGTCTTGTCTACCAACAAGACAAGGTTGAGAGGAAAAAGGAGGCAGGACTGTTATAACCTTTGCCTATTCCAGAGAAATCGTTTGATTCTGTGTCCATGGATTTCATCACCCATTTTCCCCGTGTGGAAGGAATGACATCTGTGTTCGTGGTAGTTGACAGATGTTCAAAATATGCTGTGTTTGCATCTGCACCGGAGCCATGCACTGCGGAGGTGACGACTAATTTGTTTATGACACATGTGGTAAAATATTTCGGTTTACCCAAGGAGATCATTAGTGACAGAGATCCTAGGTTCACTGGGAGATTCTGGTCGTCATTGTTCAAGAAATTGGGTACTGATTTGAAAATGTCAACAGCATACCATCCACAGACTGATGGTCAGACAGAGAGGATCAATGCTTTGCTTGAGGGGTATCTCAGACATTTTGTTTCTTCGACTCAGAAGAATTGGATTAGACTGTTGGATACAGCCCAATTTGCATACAATATCCAAGTCTCTTCTGCCATAGGGAAGAGTCCTTTTGAGACAGTGTTAGGGTGGCAGCCTATGACACCCGTGGATACACTGAATAGGAGTCTAGAGGGGGAATGCCAGGCAGCTACTAAATTTGTTGAGGATAGAACCGAGCTATGGCAGGAAGCTCGTGATAGCTTACAGGAAGCTAGAAACAGAATGGTACTATATGCAAATAGAGACAGAAGACATCTTGAGTTTGATGTGCGTGACTTGGTGTTACTCAAACTCACCCCACAGATGTGGAGAAAGACTGAAGCCCGCACTTATCATAGAGGTCTTGTGAGAAGGTATGAAGGGCCTTTCAAGATCATCAAGAGGATTGGAGCTATTGCTTATAGACTTCAGTTACCACCATGGCTGTAGTTTTATCCTACATTTCATGTCAGTCTATTGAAGAAGTATTATCCTGATAGTAGATATCCAGACCGTGGAGTGGAAAGAAGGCAACCAGCCCAAGGGAAAATTGAGTATGGCAGGAGACCATTGAAAATTCTAGATCATAGAGTCTATGCATCTAGTGGGCCCAGTGGGCGAAAGACTGAATTTTTAGTCCAGTGGTTGGACGAGACAGTTGAAGATGCAACTTGGGAAAAAGCCACGGATTTGGAGCAATATGAAGGATTGTTGAGGCAGTACGAGAAGTACCTAGCATCGAGGGCGAATGCTAATTCAGGTGGGGGAGAATTGTGACGCCCGGGGTCCTTTAGGGTACTACCCCGCCTATCCCATGGATTCATGGAGGTTATGAGTAGGGATGAAGGGGGTAAAGTTGGAGAAGAGCATGAGAAGTAGTGAAGTTAGGACACTAATCTTGTGTTATGATATTTTCTAGGTACATAGCAAGGTGCATGCACTTGCAAAAATATAAGGGTCAATGTAGGAGGTTACATGGACCATGGCGCATTATTTGGGCTTGTATAGAGGTGTATAAGCATTGGCAAAAAAATATGTCATGGGTGAGATTTGAACCCAAGATCTATGGAGAGCCAAAGACTTATGTTGCATGAGAGGACCAACCCGAGCTTGGGTCATTAGCTGAAGTAAAGAGGAGGCGCCATAATCTTAAAGACTTCATAATGCATAAGGGCATAATTGACAAATGGCTTAACTAATTGGGGATCTCGATTGGGAAAGAAGCAATCGGATGGGAAGACATTCGGCCTTGGGAAGGAAAAAACCGAGAGTTCTTGGAGCTAGGCGACTTAGAGAAGAAGGCATCCACTCTTCTTCTTCCTTGGACGATTGGGTGGCTAACTTGAGGGAGTATACGCCACCTTCTTCTACCTTCCTCACTCTTGGATCTTGGAGGAGGGGTGGCCTTGAGGGAGGTCCAGTCATCTTCCTCATCTATCCTTGGCGCATTTGGGTGGGAGCTTGAGGGAGTTCCCACATCTTTCCATTCCTTCATCCGGTGGAGTTCTTGGAGCATCTTGGTGGCGAGTTGGCTTGAGGGGAGTTCATCCACACTTCAGCCACCTTAGTTCCATACTTGGCCGAGAGCTCCACTTGGGTTCTTGAACTTGGCCGAGTGTGTAACTTCAGTTCCCTTGGAGGAAAGGGGACCGGTTTCATTTGGAGGAGCTTGAGGAGCACCGGCGGCCACCCTACCATTGGTGGCGCCACTTGATCTTCATCTACCTTGGGCGGCTGAGGAGCTGTCCACTTGGGGCTGAACACTTCTTGGAGCTAAGGAGTGTGAAGCTTGCATCACAACCACCTAGGAGGGTGATCCTACGGTGGAACCCTCAAGAGCTTGCGCTTGAGGGGTTTTTGGAGAAAGACCGGCCACATCTAGAGGAGAGGAGGCTGATCTTCATCCTCACTTTGCTTATTGCTTAGGAGTGGTATATTACTACCCTTACTTTGAGTTATTGCTTTGCACTACATTGTAGAAACATTGTATGAACATTATGTAGTGTTATTATTGCTTATTGGTATCTCTACCCATATTGAGAGAGGCCTACTGCTCATACCCGAGGTCGTGTCCTTGGAGGAGTTGGTTTTTATTGTTCGGTGTGTTTAGCTTATGACTTGTGCAAGCGCCGTGCTTGTGCAAGGAGCTCGCTCGCTGTGTAGTAGTCGATATCTGCATTAGGGTTTTGGGCATATGTCTAGTGCCCTTTACTTGTGACTGCCAGCGCTTATGTGTGTGTCAATTACAGGGCGCTTACGTCTAAGGCCGTCTTTAAGTGTGCATATGGGGTTGAGAAACAACATGTGCTTGCCACCCTCCACTTATTGACCTAGGTCTAGGGTTAGGAGAAGGCTAGGACTCAGTTTCACCTGATCAGCCTTGGAGCTCAGTTCCATCAGAGCTCAGCCCTTGGAGCGCAGTGCTATCAGAGTTGCACAGGGATTAGAGGAGCTTTTGTCAGCACTAGAGATCTTGGAAATTCCGCATATAGAGTGTTGGCTGGCAATTTACATAGAGGGTGTGTAGATTGCGCCATCACGCTCAGAATTTTAAGGCAAAAATTTAGCACGAAATTTAGGGTGTGACACCTGACATTCTTCCCCACTTGAACGGTGGATGCCCTCATCGACACAAAACATCTTTGTAGCTGGCCTTCGAGGTTGAAGCTTCGTGATCATTAGGCTGCGCTGAAGGAAAACTTCTGCCTTCGTCAGTGTCGCAGTCGGAACTCAGAGAGAATATGACCTTCTTCTCTTCCTTTGACTTCATGGTTGCGGCCTCCTCGACTACCAAGGCATGCAATATCTTCTTCTGGGGGCAAGACCAGGGTTGATGTTTTCCGCCGCATATAAAGCAATCCCAGGTCTTTTTGGGTCGCCAATTTTGTTGGCTTGGTCGTCTCTTAGGTTGGCCCTTCGATTGCTGCTCCCCCACCTGAGCATCACTCGGGTCAATCACTCGAAGTGCGCCTATCCTTGGCGTCTTGGAAGAATAAGTGATTGCGCCTATCCTCAACGACTTTGAAGAGGAAGGCTTGCCCGAAATAACAATGGTGCCATCTGAGTCACTTGAGCTGGATGATGGCATCGGGGCTTTTCCTTTGCGTTTGTTGTTGGTTGAAGCCTTCTCAGCCAACATTGCATTCAACATCTTACTCTATTGGTAATCATGTATGTGATGGTTGCCGCCACATAAATAACATGTGTGGTCGGTTATGCGGTGGGCTTCTTTGGTTGCCACCATTGGGTTTGTTCTGATGTTGGGTCCTGTTATCCCCCAGACTGTGCGGTGAACTCCTCCTATATTGATTCCCATTACGGTGCGGAGGACTCCTAGGATTGTCCCTCTGACTGTTCTCATTCCCTTGATGGGGTCACTGCGGTGGTGAAGAACAGCGCCTTTCCACGAGCTTGAAGTCAGTCAGTTGCTCCGCTGCAGCTTGTGCGGATGCAAAATCCTGGACATTCCTCTTTTGCAACTCTTGTTGTGCCCAAGGTTGCAAGCCATCCATGAAGAAAAATAACTTTTCTTCATCTGCCATCTTGATGTCTAGGGAGATAGATGTGAACTTCCTAACATAATCACGGATGTCATCTGCGTGACGGAGGTTCGACAACTTTTTCCTCACCATCAATCCCATGTTCTCAGGACGGAACTGGGTCTTTAGTGCTTGTTTTAGTTCCTCCCAACTCTTCACGGTGTCTGTGCCATCTTGCACTCTGGTGCGCCACCATAGCTTTGCGTCACCAGTAAGATACCATGTTGCCATGACAATCTTGATTCCCTCTGAATCAGGTTGGGTGACAAGGAAATACTGTTCCATGTCAAATAAGAAGTTCTCGAGTTCCTTAGCGTCTCGAGTGCCATTAAAACTTTGGGGTTCTGGGACTTTAATTTGTGCACGCTGGGGTTGCACATTTCCCCCTCCTGCGTGTAATGCCATGGTGAGGACGGCTATCTGAGCCTTCAATTCCTCTATCTGAGCCCTCAGAAACTTGACGGACTCACGAGTACTTTCTTCGTGTCCCTCCATTTTCGAAGTCATTGAAGCATGTCTCGCCTCAGATAGGTCTAGTCGGTCTTCGATCTCAGTGAAACGCGCTTCTTGGCGTTCACGGTGCCTTCTCCGTCTTTCCTCCCTATCCAGCTCGGGAGGGTTACCCATAAGTGTTTCCACATCTGTTCCCTCGTAAATAGATATTCTTGAGACTTGTCACGGATAGAAACAAACGCTTTGATACCACTTGTCACGTATAGAAACAACCCTCTAATACCACTTGTCACGCTCTGATACCACTTGTCACGGATGCACTTTGCTTGGTGCCTGATGTCCGTGCGACAGACTATTTGGGGTAGTCTCAGCCTTAATCCCGTGTGCACTTACGCACTAAATTCGGAAGCGTCACTATAAAACCGAGACAACAATATAATCCGAGGGCAACACCAGCATTCAAGAGGCACAAGAGATTTGCACAGAACGACGAGTAAAATGCTCGGTGAAATGAGTCACTCAAATACCCCGCCGGTATATATTGATAAAAAGGCAACAATACAGGACACTAAGCAAATATTGAGTAGACCCTGGACCTATGACATAGTGGAGAGGGCAGGTGTGTAGAACCTTGCAATTTTATACTTGCATGGGATCACAAGACTGTATTTAACCAAGGCACTACCATCCCTCTCAATACTATCCCAAGTACACAATCTAAGGGGTGTGAGTAGAAGGCTTCACAAGGGTTGGGTAGGCTAATTTTACACATTTGAGCCTCCCATCCTGGAGTACTTGTGAAAACACAGTCCCCCACTCATACGTACATACCCCGGGATAGTCCCCCGAGTGCATCACAACCCCTGATGACCAAAACACATGACACACATGTGCCAAACCCTGTTTTTACATGGATCTACCTATCCCCCAAGTTTTACACAAAAAGATAGCGTCAGGGTCGGGTAACAGTGGAATTACACTTAAACTCCTCGGATCCCTGACACTAGGGTGGGAACGATTGGGGGATTGAGCCCTAATGACTGGTCACAATCCCTGCATAACCCTTTGTTGACATTGTGTAGAATTTGGGTTCACTGCATCCATTATTCGGGGTCACTGTCCCCGCATGTTCGTGTCTGGCCCCTACTCTCCTGTACGTCTGCCGTGCTTGCGCACTTGAGGTTCTCTTGACAAACCCCGCATGCTCGCCTGCATGGTTGTGCGCTCGTGTTCCCCTGCATGCTTGTTTGTGCCTACTTCACTCACTTGAGGTTAGTTGGACGCCTCCACATAAATTCCAGCCTAACTCATGGAATTATGTAAATATTGGTATGCACGGCTCTAGATCCTCGAGTCGTGCCCCTATGGATTTGTCATTCTCCATGGCATATGCACCTCCGAGCCTAAGTGTGGTCTCACACTTGTCCACTACGCTGGATGTTGGGGGAATAGTCGCCATCCATTGTGGTTGGCGTGCGCTGGGACACTACTAAGTCTCGGGGGCATCACACCTACCATGATGAGTATTTAAAGCCATAGTTCAAATTAAGTCCAAACTATCTAGTCCCTTGGACCAAAAATGGATGACACAGGTAAATTCATTGCTAATCGCTTAAGAAGTATAGAACTTAAGCAAGAAAATTCTTAGAATCAATTAATATTTACTCAAGCACTTATGTGAAAATAGAACTTCAATATTTCCCTTGTCATCATTTGGTGTTTTCTTATCCAACTTAAACTTCTAAGGATTGGAAGAGAATGAACATTTTCCATAGTTACAGTAAATGTAATACTCACACTTGTAAGGTAGTTATTAATCGAGGTAATAGCTTAAATACAGGCCTAGGAATCTAGGATTGCCACCACCATGGTTGGACTCAATATGGAACCACATCATTACCCTTGCATTGTAGTTTAGATTAAATTAGCATACACATAGTAGGTTTTGATCCCACGTCACATGGCAACAATATTATTTATTGTGACATAATTCTGATAGATGTTTCTTATCTCTTGTTAGGATGCCCTTGGCTTTATTTTTCTTAACACATACCTATTTGTGCATTATGGCCTAAACAATGTTTTAAAGCAGTACAGACTACAGACGATCTGTACTAGACGGTTTGTACCCGTCCGACTAAGGACTAGTATGCAGAGTTGGAGAAGAGGAAAGAAGAAGAAAGAAGAGGAAGAAAAAAAGGAGGAGAAGAAGAAGAAAAAGAAGAGAAGAAGAAGGAGAAGGAGAAGGAGGAGAATAAGAGGCAGAAGGAGAAAGGAGAAGGCATTTGCTGCGAGCACATGGCATCTGCCACTTCCTCTTCCTCTATCCTCCTGCTCTTCTTCTTCCTATTTCTCTTCTTCTTCCTCTACTGCACCCATGGGCGGTGTCAGTTTTGTTGGACCAGTACCGTACCAGTCCAAGCTTGGACTAGAACAAGGTATTTGTATGAGTTTATAATCCTTGGGCCTAAAGAACATAAGAGTAGTCACCTCGAAGGAGTTGTAACTAAAGGAAACAAGTCACTATGCATCCTTTAACATTTCTCAAGGAGTCCAAATAACTAGAAGTCATGTTCATGCTTAGTATAAAAATATATAGTAACCTAATGATTAAACCACCTTAGTTGGTCTAATCCTTAATCAACCCTTATAGGATGAATCAAACTCAAGCAGAAGTAGGCCTAAGAAATGGATTTATTTAAGAAAGCAAAGTCACATGTTCTTACTGTGATATCATTTGAAAAGGATGTATATTGGCACATATACATTATTGTTGAATCAATAAAGTCATAGCCGAGTATTGGTTTCCTCTTTAGTTCTACATGGTTTACAAAACTTGATCTCCTTAGTAGCCAGTATGTACCCATCAAATTTCTATTGAAGTTGATGTCAAATGGAAGATGACATTCAAAACTATTATAGCAGTCTGATTTGCATTTTTTCTGATTGTATAGCAGGCTACAAATGGAACAAATCATAGTAAGTTTTCATAAGTTTTTATTTGCTCGTGAGTAGATTCAAAAATTTCTAAACTGTAGCAATCTGATTGGCATTTATTCTGATTTTATGGGGAAGTGATGGTTATAATTTAGAGTAAAATTCTCAAACTTAACAAATGATAGTATCGGCTGTAGCTTAAACAATATCTTTTAGTGGTCATAGGTGTAACTGATCCATGTTTGTGTTAATCTACGGCAAGGATTGGAAAACCGGTCCAGCGAGTCGCCAGACTGGTATAGTATCGGTACCGTACCAGCAAACCGGGCGGCAACGGGCATAAGGCTGGTAGGGCTGGAATATTCAAAGCTTCCGCCGTCGCTGGAGTGCCTCCCGCTGTCTCCCTTCACCGTTCGCCCGCGAGCCGTCGGCTCGACGGCTGTTTCAGGCCCTATATGGTTTTACGATCCTTGATCTATGCCCGCAACCAACAAAACATCACTTTGTGAAATTGGTTTATGTACACTTGAGTATGCGCTTGTGATTAAGAGTTTCAAAACAAGATATAGATCGAGAAACATAAAGATGTTGAGTTTGTTTGCTCATTTTTTTGTCCAACATGATGAACATCTACCATAATATATTTCTCAATTAATCAATAGATGTAGACATGCACAAGAGGAAGAAGACAGTAAACTGAATAAAGCTAAAAATGTTATGATGGTATTAATTATTAATTGGTTGACTATTATATTAGTGGTATATAATTAAATAGTACAATTATTAATTATTGTAGTGATCATTAATTATAAGGGTTTGGAGTTGACTGAATATAACTTAATTTGTGCCTGTATAAGTGATGGAATAGTTTGCTTCTGCTATGCTAATATTTATTGTTTA
Source organism: Costus lasius (assembly GCA_027563935.2). Taxonomy (NCBI): domain Eukaryota; kingdom Viridiplantae; phylum Streptophyta; class Magnoliopsida; order Zingiberales; family Costaceae; genus Costus; species Costus lasius. The sequence continues at coordinate 81,761,383 of CM050453.2, read as the reverse complement.
GTATATCTTCTAATCCCTTTTTATTTTTTTAAAAAATAAAGGATAACCATTTATATAGAAGTTCCTCTATCCGAGGCTAGAATACAGTTAAGCTCCTGAGGCTTATTTTTGGAGATGGTAGTCAGTTCGACTACTAAGGACCTTTGTAGAATAGTTGAGAGGCCAGGTAGTTTAAAGGAAAATAAGACTTTAGTACTTAGGATGAAGTTGTATAGAATAGGATTGCTTTGCTTAGTTTTTGCTTGATACAAATGATCATATTATGTCTATGTATAGGCCATCATAGAAGTGGAATGATGCTTCTAGGGATGTTTCCACTTCTTTTAATTCTAGAATATTATGTTAAATTTATACATTTTCTAGAGTTTTATATTAAAATATTATCTAATAGAAATATCTCTACAAATATCTTATTTCTAGAAAATTATAGTTATTTTAATAATCCTCATAAGTATACTTTTTAGTTATTCTAATAATCCTCGTAAGTATACTTTTTAGTTATTCCAAGTATAGCTTGTAGAGGCTCAACCTTCTCCTTGATAATGCCTTTGTGAAGATGTCAGCTAATTATTCATCTATGATACAAAATTTGAGTTTTATCTATTTAAATGGTATTGCTTCTCGTAGGATGTGAGATTCAATTGCAATATTTATGGTTCTATTGTGATATATTGGGTTGTTGGCTATAACAATTGTTGATTTAATATCATAATAGATTTTAGTTGGTTTATCTTGTTTCTCTTACATATCTTCTAATCCCCTCAGAAAGTAGGCTTTCTCCTCCACTTGTTCTACATCAAGGAGTATAAGAATCTCTGTAATTCTACACCTAATTCACTCTTACATTTCCTACCAATGTGATTTCCCCTTTCCAAAATAAGTGAACGTTCCAAACTTGTTTCTAACTATTGTTCTTGCCCACAACTCCCAAATGCCAGTGTCATAGACTTTGAATGAGTAAAATCTTTGTGGTTCACCAACCGTTGGGTTTAAGGGTGGTGATCAACCTATCATGTGTTTCCAAAATCATGAGGCAACACAAGACACAAGAGTTTTACAAGGACGGTGAGTAAAATATTTAGTGAAATGAGTTAACCAAATACATGCTATATTTTATTAATAAAGGCAACAATTACAAAAGGGCCATTGACTAGGGACGTTGACTTTGCAGGCAGCTAGCATATAATATTTAGTTTTATTTAAGATAACGAGATCTAATTTAAACAAGTACGGTCACTCCACACGGACAGTACTCTAAGCCCATGAAATGCCTTTTGTGTGCTAAAGGCATCAAAAGGCTTTCCTGGGCTAACAAAATTCTATACATGAGGGAGCTTGGGGTTGGCTATGCCATGAGTTTTTATGTCCTTGCCTAGTGCCACTATGACACATACAAAATACATGTAGGTGCCACCATGACACATACAAAATACATGGACTCTTACCCAGACAAATGGAACTAAAGCTGCATACATGTCACCAGGGCCGAATTACATGAGATTTTATTGAATATCCTTCGGTCCCTAACACAATATCGATGCCCTCATTGATGAATAGTCAATCTTGCCTTGAGCATAAAATCAAAAACTAGTACATACCACCTAGTCCAGTATGTATTGGTACAGCCTTATATCGGTACCAATACACTATACAAGGTCATTATCATTAATATATATATATATAAATTAGTCAATATACATACTAGTATGACCTAGGACCATGGTTTTCATTCTTGGTCCGAAACCGGCCATACTGACCGATTTGTACCGCTGGTGGAGGACCGGTCACAGAGCACCGAGCGGAATGCGGCAGCAAGCGTGGAAGGCGGTGGAAGCTTCGATCGAAGCTTCTGGTGCCAGCAGAAGCTTCCGCCGCTGTCCATGCTGCCGTCCACCGCCTGCGCTGCCGCTGCCCGTTGTCTACTGCCGTCGGTACGTCGGTACTGTACCAGTCCGGTGGCTCGCCGGACCGAGTCACCGGACCGGCTTTTTGAACCATGCCTAGGACTAGTATCTTAAACCTTAATCTTGTCGTAAATCATCTTTTGGCTTCCAATTGTACTTGAATATGGAAAGTCCCTTCTCCTTCACCAAGTACACTATCTACTTACACTAATGTCGAGTCTTCTTTTGCGTTGGTAAAATGTTCTCCACTCACTTCTCCACATAAGAAATGGTAAAGAGTGCACAAGTTAAGGTGCTTTGTGTTGGATCCTCCTAGTTGCCATGGTAAGGCCTCAAGCAACTTACATGGAATTCCAGGTGAATCTTTAACCGTGTTGGAAGTTGCACTAGTAGGATACATTGCCCACATGTTCTACACTTACAAAGGGGCCTTTGTATTTGTACATCAGGCCTTTATGGATCGATTTATGAATTTATTTCTAGAGGATCCTACCCGATTCCTATTGGAGCTTAACAAGAACTAGGTCGCATTTGTTGAATTCCTCCCAAGTCTACCTACTTTTTCATTTTCTTGGTTGCCCTCTTTAAGTATGGCTTTATAATTTTAGTATTAGATGCCACTCCTTGGGTACCTACTTTTTCATTTTCTTGGTTGCCCTCTTTAAGTATGGCTTTATAATTTTAGTATTAGGATGCCACTCCTTGGGTCGTATGATATGGAATGGGGTTATTGCCATTGTATTGGATAGCTAGTAAATATGGAGTCGATGGCTGCTATCCCAATAATATCTTGAAAGGTTTTTTTTCTGCTGCAAAGCTCCTTTACGAGTTCTATGAGAATTAAACAAATATCGATAAGGTGAACTTAATCTCATTGGTTGGCACTAACAAAGTGCTAGAAGTACTACTCCAAGAGAGTATTGATTCTTTTAGTTTAGTCATTTGCAGGGGATGTAGGCTAGCGGAGAAGTGCAATTTTGACCCAAACAACTTTAATGATAGTCCAAAACTTCCCTGGGAATCTTGGGTCTCTATTATTGATAATGTTTTGATAAACTCCCCAATACTTGTCATATGATGCATAAAGAGCTTTGCTGCTTGTTCCATCGAACAATGAAGTGATGTTATGAAGGTTGCATACTTTGGGAACTGATTGACTACAACAATTATAGAGTCCAACTCACACACCTTGGCAATGCTAAGATAAAGTTCATGGAAATGCTTTTCTATGGTTGCTCCAACACAGATAGTGGTTCTAAGAGTCCTAGTGGCTTTAGCCTTTTCATCTTGTTTTGTTGACATATGAGGTATGTTGGCACATAGTCATTAACATCGCCCCACATATTTGGTAAGTAGAATGCCCTTTTTACAAGGGCCAACATTTGATGAGTGCCGAGGTGGTTTGCCTACAAAGGGTAATGACATTCACATCTTCCCAGAATTATCAAGTTTTGCCCTTTTCAATTAGTTTCTTCAAAGTCATCTCCTAAGGGTCCCTTGATATTCTCGGAATTATCTCTTAGAGCTTCAATTGCACTTGGATAGTGTGGTCCTGAAAAGGCTTAGATTCTTGCCAATTCAGACTTTTGACTCATGTCGGGGACAAATTGGTCTTCTAATGTTGCTTGACATGATGCATCAGTAGGTTGTGTAAACAGGAAATCACTTTCATCAAACTCAAAACTTGTTTCCATTAATTCATGATAAGCAGGATTTCCAGAAAGGGGTAGAGTGTCTACCACGTTTGCGGCTACGCACTCCCACATGCGCCAAGGGTTAACAAAATCGACGTATTCGTCATCAGAAGTATCAAAGAGGGGTTCAGAAGGTTAAAATAAGGTCATCGGCCGCACCACGGGTATCATTAGAGGTAGCGTGTGTGCCATACTGGGAAAAGCTAGTAGATACCGTTCCATCATGGTGTTTCCAAAATGAGACTCTTGAGGGAATTCACACCTGTGGTGAAGGGAGCTGAATTTTCCCTTCCTCACCTTCAAATTCCGTTGTGGCAAAACTTTTGCCTTTTATTGCAATTATCCCATGTGTCCCTAAATGTGCTAGGACATCATCAATTTGCAGGTTAAAATGACAAGTAGATCTATTACTCAGACGAGCAACAATGGCCTTTGTAATCATCAGATTTTCACCATCTTTAAAACTTTCATACCCTTTGGTTTGTATCAAGATGTGGATATGTTGACAAAAATCCTTAACTGTCATTAAGAAATCTATAATAAAGTAAACCAATTCCTTATTGGATGCCATGTCTACTTCAATAGTTCCGATTATGGCCTTTTCTAAATCAGAAAACCTTGTGTCAGACAAGCGTTATGAGAACTTTACATCCTAGTTGTGAGCGATGTAACCCATGCATTCCAATTAGACATAAACCAAGATGTATTGTTGAATATCCTTGGGCTAACAATTTTCATTCAGATTCTTCAGTAGTGAAACTAAGTTTTTTCTTGTTGTTGTCCGGTACAAGAAATGGTTGCTTCCGAATAATGTTGGTAGACCTTTTGTTTGCTTTCCAGAATCCCATGTTGGTATAACACTTAAGCAAGTACAAGCTCAGCCTTTCTAGTTCTACTTATGGCTAACTGATGTTCAGATTGACTAGTTTATCAAACGCTAATACAGGTTTCTGTTTTAATTTTTGGGTTATGGTTGCCAATGAACTATATCGCCTGACTATGTCTGTCCTATTTGAGATTTGCAGCTTCATCCTTTCTGAGCTTGTTTATATGCTTTTAATAATTCTTGAGGATCTTTCTTCACAACAAGCTTTCTTGGAGGGATAGTAGGTTTTCCTTGTGCCACAGACAAGTTTTCAAATTTGGAAATTAAGGAATCTAAGGCTGTGGATGTTGAAGCAGATGGAGCAACAATTCCTAATTTTGTAGAAATTCCAAGCAATAATTGGATGATTACATTATTCTGAGCAATGATAACTTTATCAGCAGCAGTGCCGTTTAAGTTATCAGGACTAATAAACCTGCTTGCTTGAGGATACTTATTATCAACTGTTGCTATAGCTTTGATATAATCAGGACTTTTGTCTGACATCAAAAGAGGTCATCTACCTTCTTTTCTATGCGTGCGATAAGAGCTTCTAACTGTGTTAGACGCTGATCTAACTGATGAACCAATTGAACTGTGTCTTGTTCTACCTTTTTGGGTTCAGTCCGAATTGTGGCTATCAGTTCTTGGATTTGCTCTCTAGTAGGTAGTAGCTTAAGATCACGCGAAGACTTAAGATACTCAAGCTTATCTAGCACGTCCTGAAGTTGTCTAGTTTTGGTCTGGAAAGAGTTTATAGTGCAATAGCAGAGACTAAATAAATATTGTCTTTCATTAGACTGATTGTGTAGAATAGTGTACAGCAGATCACAGATCAAGTTGGGCTGTGGTTCTTTTTCAGAGTGAAACTTATGAGTAAACCCTGTTTCAGCGAAACAATAAACACTTTTATGTTCACTGTTTACAATCTTTGGTTTTCCAAGTTCTAGGTCTAAGTATTCTAAACGTTTTTCCGTGGTCATAAACAAGTAATCAACAGGAAGTTCCTCACCTTCTCGGTGCTCGATTAAGCCACTTGCTTATTGAGACTGACCCTTACGTCTTTTGAGTGTTCCTGTTAAATTTTTTTTTTATGATTTTGCGGCTACATTTCTCCTACTCAGATTTCAAACTTAACTAAACACAAAGATAAAAAGCAGTAACATAAAACTGTATTAAAGTTATGCTGATAATAAGCTCACACTTTGATGGTCTCAGAGTAAGAACCTAGGGCACTTCACAAGACTAATAGATGACTTCACACCTTCACAAGACTTAGATAACTTCACCCGTCCTGCTCTATACTTCCCAACTCTCAGGTCCTCTTTATAGCACCCTGATAACTTGCTTAGGTCCTCTTTATAGCACCCTGATAACTTGCTTCCTCTCGAAGTCAGTTGTTGCCATGTTCCGCTTTTGTCTTCTTCAATTCTTTAGTGTCAGCCTGAGTTGTTGCCAGCTCTTTGTTCCTTTAGCATCTGCTTTTTATTAAAGTTCGTATGAATCTACATCAAGGGGAATCCGATTCCATGCTTTAAGAAAAGGTGTCCGCCACTTTTATAAACTGTCCTGCCATATATTAAAATAAGGAGGTTTGTTAGTTACTGTTACCCTATACATGACCTCGTCATAGATATTAGTATAGTATGACGCTGTTATGTCTAGAGCCCATATCCATCCGAAGTAAATTTTTATATAGTGTTGAATAGGAAAATATCTTCCTTGGTGTGTATAAGGTGATGACGTGTGTATCTCTAGGTTTCGCAAGAATTCCTGGCTAGTTACCTCTTTTAAAACTGTTGGAAAAAAGTAAGGAGTCCTATGCTCAAGTTCCATGTTATCTACAAATCCATTGTCAAATAATTCTTAGACAAGATCTTCATCTTGAGGATGAATTTCATCATACGTGATACTAGTCGTATATAGGAGGCTCCCATATTATTGTATAATGTTAATCCTTGGGATTATCTCGGCTTGTGTTCTTAAACGTTCTTGTAGAGACATTAATTTGTGCAGTGTAGCCAGTCTTGCCTTTTCCCAAAGATCTTGTTTTACATTTTCTGGTGGGGATTCTAAGAATTCTAATCGAAAACTAGGGAGTAATGTCATCCGCTGTGAAAATTATGTAAAACCCCTTGATGTTTGCAAGACGTAGATGCTATTAGTGGCAATGATACGAGAGAGCTTATCAGCTCCTGTATTATCCTTTCCTCTTATGTGTTCAACTTTGATTTCAACACCGGTTTGGGTAACATAATCAATAAAATTTACCCATCTATTTCGTGCCAGTTTGTTTGTAGTAACTTAATGAAAGAAGGTCACAATGGCATGCATGATAATCTGTTCTTAGTGTAAATTTTGCTTTATCTAAGATAAAAATCTTGAATTTGTCAAGGCACAAAATACAGGCCATGATATCTGCATCAATGGCCGAAATAGCCGTCTTTATATTTCCCTGAGCAATAACGAGCAATTTTTCCAGAACTCTGAGATGTATACTTGGTAGGTTTCCATTTCAGAATTCCACCCCAACCGGTTAAACTTCCATCAGTTTCAATGATGATGTATGCATCTTTTAGTAGGAGATATAATTCAGGTAAAGTGTGTATACACTTCTGAATAGCTTTGATTGAGTCCCAATCTTGTCTATTGAAACGTTTTCAATGAGCATTTGTTATAGAGAGGTCCGGTATATTTCCCAAGGTTTGGAATGTAGTGTCTTGCATAGTTAAGAATACCAAGAAACCGTTGCAGGCCTCTAAGAGTTTTCTACTCTTTTTGTGTATATTCTAGCAAATTTTTAACAATATGCTCCTATAGCTTTATCTTTCCTTTGCCAAGCTCTAGTCCAAGAAATTCAATTTTTGTCACTCCTAGTTTCATTTTTGTTTTTGATAGGATCAATCCTTTATCTTTACAATATCGGAAAAATTGCTTGATGCTGTATGTGTTGCTGCACATGATCAGAAAAGATTAAGATATCATCTATATAGACGACAATGAAGTCTTCATATGGTTTAAATATTGCATCTATTTTCCTTTGAAAAATAGAAGGAGCATTCTTTAAGCCAAATGACATCACTAGCCATTGGCCTTGAGGGCAGATAAATGTGGTCCAAGGAATACTCTTTTCATCCATCAAGACTTTATGAAATCCAGACTTTAAGTCAAATTTATTGTAAATCTTTTTATCCTTGATCTTAGCAATAAGAAAATCAATACCGGGCAAAGTATATTGGTCTTTATAGGTATTGTCATTAAGTCTTTTATAGTTGTAGACCATCCGAGACTTGCCCCTTACTATTTCTGAGTGCTTATTCACAATGAAAGTTGATGTCTGCTATTTGATGGTCTGATCAGTTTCATCTCTAAAAGTTCTTGGACGTGTTTTTTGTATTCTTCATTTGTCTCAGGAGTAGGAATAATTGGTTTATCTTGGATTGTAAATCCGGATTTATGATTTCTAAGGTGCAACGTACAGTATCCTTTGTCCAATGTCTCTTTGGATCTGTCCTGATGAATTATGTTTCTTCTAATTCCTTTAATATCGGCATAATCTCCTTTTCAAAATCTGTTAAGTTCCCCATATTATAATAACACACTTCTTGAACTTTCAATAATTCTCCATAGTCTAATTCCTCTTCTTCCTGAAAGATGTTGACTCGGACTTTTGAAGAGATTGGGGTAGTCTGAATTACCTCGACTTTCTTGTAGAAAGTTAATGTTCCTTGTTCAATCTGCACTCCTCCTTTAAACCCATATATAAAATTCATGCCGATAATGAGCTTTGTGCGGTCTCCTATAGATAAAGGCAATGCATAGGTAAAAGGCATGGGGTATTTTTCTCTGTTATGGATTAAATAGCCATTCTTCAATCTCTGGTTTGTTTTCTGAACACTATTTATTCTGTAGATAGTGTATTCATTTGTAACTTCATAACAATTTGCTGGTAGAGCGTTTGGTGTGATGCAGCATTTAGAGGCACCAGTGTCTAATATGGCTTGTACATTGTACTCCTTGCCTTTAATTTCTAATGTGGCTACCAGGTTTATCAAATTGTTACTGATACTAGCATACCTACTAGCATACCTTATTTGGCAGTCCTCAACCTTCATCAAGATTTCTTTATGTTCATTGATTACTATTCCTTTCCCCTTTCGTTGTCTTTCTTTCAAGTATTGAATTTCTTTTTTGAGATCGGTAATATGCTTAGCCTGTTCTTCTGTTAATACTCGTAGATTTGCTTTAGGCTTTGTAGGAGGTATTTGACCAATAGGGATTTCCAATGCGAATTTGAGCTTACTGCAAAATCAACAAACAAGTATTAGACATAATGAGCATTGTGCTCTTGCCCATTGTACTGTCTTGATAGGGCAGAAGAAGCATTTATTTTCAAATGGCTTTATGTCAGGATGAAAAAGCCAGTTATGTGGATAGTGGATAATATGCTGTGGCATAACTTGGTTTGCTCTTTCTACGTTCCAATCTATAAACTCTGTCTATCATTAGTAGTTGGCTCCGTTCTTTCTCATCTCTAGAGAATGAGCAAATGTCTGAGTCATCTGGGTCTTCATCTTCATCTAAACTCACAACATCCCATTATGGCAAGAGTTCTAATTGCTGGTAAACTGCAAGCCTTTCTTTATTAACCCGTTTATTCATATAGGTATTAGCGTAGTGTCCAATCTCATTGCAAATGAAACACTTGCATTTGGTGGAACCGGATTTTTTGGATTTGAACTTTCGCACATGATTTTTGAGGGTGACTCTTGTATGTAGAAGCCCTTCATAGGTATTTCTTTGGCTTCGTGTTTTGTGAGTAGACTCTAGGGACTGTAATGTTTTGACAGAATGAAAAATCCTTTGCTTGCCTATTTATCTCATTCTGTTTACATATTTCTTGTGAGACCTGATATGTAAAATGGATTCTAGGGGCGACTCTAATAGACATTCGTGGATACTTCTCTTTCTACATGTCTTGCAACCTCGTATTGAATAGTGGAGGTAATTTCCTGAAATATTTATGAGATGTTTCTGGTGATAAGAATGTTGTTCCTATTTTTGACGCAAGAGATAAGTATTGATTCGAATATGCTGAAATATCTTTATATTGGAAATAGTCAACCTTTCTAAATCCAACATAGCTTGGTTTTGCATTTGTCTATAACCCCTATATTCATCATAATCAAGTAAGATATGACGAATTTGTGTAGTCACATTGGATGTATCATTTGCTGTCATGGTTAACTGTTGGATATAAAGATAAAGGATTGATCCTATCCAAAACAAAAATGAAACTTGGAGTCAAAAAAATTGAATTTCTTGAACTAGAGCTCGGCGAAGGAAAGATAAAGCTACAGGAGCATATTGTTAAAAATTTGCTAGAATATCCACAAAAAGAGTTGGAAATATTTAGAAGTCTGCAATGATTTCTTGGTATTCTTAACTATGCTAGACACTACATTCCAAACCTTGGGAAATATAAAGATAAAGGATTGATCCTATCCAAAACAAAAATGAAATTTGGAGTCAAAAAAATTGAATTTCTTGAACTAGAGCTCGGCGAAGGAAAGATAAAGCTACAGGAGCATATTGTTAAAAATTTGCTAGAATATCCACAAAAAGAGTTGGAAATATTTAGAAGTCTGCAATGATTTCTTGGTATTCTTAACTATGCTAGACACTACATTCCAAACCTTGGGAAATATACAGGAACTCTCTATAACAAATGCTCATTGACAGGAGAAAGACGTTTCAATGGACAAGATTGGGACTCAATCAAAGCTATTTAGAAGTGTATACGCACTTTATCTGAATCAAGGATCCCAAAACCGTTCTGGTCGCCGAACAGAACGGTACGAACCGCCCATACCGGGTGGTTTTACCGGTGGAACTGGTCCTTCACGAGTCGAGCGGCAGTGTAGCGGGCGAGCGGCGTGCGGCGGTAGCGAGCGCTGGAAGCTTCATCCAACGCTGCCGGAAGCTTTGAACGAAGCTTTGCTCGCCCGCTTCCGCTGCTCGCCCGCCGTCGCCCTCCCACTGCTTGCCTCCACCGTCCGCCTTGGAGCTGTGCTCCGACGGCTGTTCCGGGACCGGTGGCTCACTGGATCGGTACTGTACCGGCAATATAGTACGGTTTTTTAAATGCTATTCTGAATTATATCTCCCACCAACATATGCATACATCATCATTGAAACTGATGGAAGTTTAATCGGTTGGGGTGGAATCCTGAAATGGAAACCTACCAAGTATGCATCTCAGAGTTCTAAAAAAATTGCTCGTTATTGCTCAGGAAAATATAAGACGGCTATTTCGGTCATTGATGCAGAAATCATGGCTATATTTTTTTCCTTGACAAATTCAAGATTTTTATCTTAGACAAAATATAATTTATACTAAGAACAGATTGTCATGCCATTGTGACCTTCTTTCATATAGTTACTACAAACAAACTGACACGAAACAGATGGGTAAATTTTATTAATTATGTTATCCAAACCGGTGTTGGAGTCAAAGTTGAACACATAAGAGGAAAGGACAATACAGGAGTTGATAAGCTCTCTCGTATCATTGCCACTAATAGCATCTACGTCTTGCAGGCATCAAGGGGTTTTAGAGAATTTTCACAGCGGATGACATTTACTCCCTAGTTTTTTATTAGAATTCTTAGAATCCCTACCAGAAGATGTAAAACAAGATATTTGGGAAAAAGCAAGACTGGCTACACTACACAAATTAATCTCTCTACAAGAACGTTTAAGAACACAAGCCGTGATAATCCCTGGGATTAACATTATACAAGAATATGGGAGCCTCCTATATACGACTAGTATCACATATGATGAAATCCATCCTCAAGATGAACATCTTGTCCGAGAATTATTTGACAATGGATTCATACCTAACATGGAACTTGAGCATAGGACTCCTTACTTTTTTCCAACAGTTCTAAAAGAGGTAACTAGCTAGGAATTCTTGCGAAACCTAGAGATACACGCGTCATTGCCTTATACACACCAAGGAAGATCTTGCTACCAAGCTTACTTCAATGACAACTTCTATGTTTGGAAGTAGCTCAATGTTATGCGGCCAACCCCCCAACCTCCCCCACCCCCCCAAATCTTGCTACCAAATGTACTTCAACGACAACTCTTCTACTCTTCTATGTTTGGAAGTAGCTCAATGTCAAGTGGAATCATAAGTATTGGTTTATTATTTATTGTTATTTTAAGATTTTTGAATGCCTATCAACACCTAGCTGACTATTCGTAGGTTTGGTCCTTCTTGTGGAGTTTACAAAGTGGGGCAGCTCTTCACAAGTAACCTTCTATGAAGCACCAATAATAGTTTATGAAGCCTAAGAAAGATCTTAGGTCCATGACTTACTTGGTTGGGTCCAATTAGTCACAACTTCAATTTTCAGTTCATCCATCCAAATGAGGTCTTTGTTGATTTGGTGCCCTAAGAATATAATCTACTCCTAGACAAAGTAGTGTGTACCTTTCTTCACAAAATGTTTGTGTTTATGTAGAATCTCAAAGACAATGTGAACATTGTGTTCGTCGAGAGTGACTATATATAACAATATTATCTAGATAAACTACCATAAACTTGTCTAGTTGCTATCAAAATACTTGGTTCTTCAATGTGCAAAATGTAGTCGGGGCATTTGTCAATAAGGGTATGATAAGGAATTCAAAGGAACCATAGTGGGTCTAGGCAGTATTCTCAATGTCGTCTTCTAGTATATGCACTTGCCAATATTCTGAGCAAAAATCTTTGCTTTGTCGAGCTCATCAAATAGTTCCATGATCAAAGGGATTGTGTACTAAATGAGACCACCATAAAACAACACTTTAATATTTCCGTAGTTTTAGTTAACTTTGGCAACTCTATGTATGATCACGTCCCTATGGTAACATAAAGTGCTCAAACTCCTTGAGGACTTTATTAATATCCTTTTGATGTGACCCATCTTCATGTGTTGGGTTCTCTAGCTTCATTGCGGCAACTAGGGTCAGCTCTCCATGATGGGCCCCTTTCTTGAGTTGCATCACTTGTAGTAGCTTCTGCTTGTCCTTCGGTTCATCATGTATGTCATGAAGGTCACCTGCTTGCACTGATTGAAGGGATTCCATCCTTGGGAAGATCTATGAGTCATCTAAGGTTATCACCATGAAGGTGGTTCGCCAACTCCAATCTCTTATTATAATTTAAATGTCCTTTGCTATACTAGTGATATGTTTGGCTTCAGAGTTTACAACCTTCACTTGGTTGGAGCTTCTCTCGAATCTAAGTCCAAACCTAATTGTCTTCTCTTTTGAAATGAAGTTATTATTTGTGCCTGAGTCGATCCTTGTTTTGGCCCTCTTGCCAATGGGATTGATATTAATATATATCAATTCGTTTAAGTTCTTTGTCTGCTTCTTCAGCTTTAGCTCTCCACTTTAGCCTTGATGGGGTTGAGTAGATGAACCATGCCCATGTTGGACTTCCTTGTGGGAGTCATCTCGTTGTTGGTATAGTACATAGTTGCTCCCGCTGTTTGTGCTTGAGCCTTCTTCTTTTGGTTTGATGTCGAAGGCTTTTTGCCCAGCATTGCGTGCAAAGCTTGTTTTTGCATTTAGTTATGAACAGTGATTACCTATGCAAAGGAAACATCCACCGGTCTATGGCACTACTGACTTGATGGCTTCCTCCTTTGTGGGTTCTTCTAAGAATCCACATGCTAATTCCTTCCCTTTTGATTTGTAGGCTCTTGAGAGGATTTATTCCTATTAGTTCTTTTTGGAGCAACAAAATCCATGTCTTTTGACGGTGCTAGGTCTTGGATATTTCATTGGTGTAATTCTAACCAAGCCCACCACTGTAGCTCATATACAAAGCAAAATAATTTGTTAGTCTCCAACATATCCTGTGCATCCAATAACAGGGCTAAAAACTTCTTCACATATTCTGTTATGGGGTCATTGCTGAGGATTCCAGCTTCCTCCAAGTCATATAACTCACATTTTCTGGGAGGAATTGGACTGCTAACTCACATTTAATTCCTCCAGTGTTTCCATATTGTTGGCTTTGCTTTGGACTTGCCTCTGCCACCACAGCTTGGCGTTGTCCGTCAAGTGCCAAGTCGAGTGATAAGGAAGTAATATTCCATGTTAAACAGAAAGTTCTAAGTTCTTTTGCATCTTGAGTGCTATCATAGCATTGCAACTCTAGGACTTTCATGGGGGATGATGGGGACAAGCATTCCCTCTACTCAAGTGAACTGCTCGGGACAGCATTCTCTTACCATATCTTTGATTTAGACCATGAGGTGTTGGATGACCTCTTTAAGTATCATCCTCAAATTGATCTACAATAACAACCAACTGAACTTGCTTTGCTTTGATCTCGATGATGTGTTCCTTATCAAATTGCATTGCTAGCACTATTTCCTTTATAATCTTTGAGTCATTTCTCGGCATTCATGAGGTGATCTTTATGTCCTTTATTTCTCTTTCACAATCTCCTTTGGATAAGGTCCTTGAGCAAGATCATACTCGCTTCACCTCATGAGTTGTCCTCACATCCAAGCACTATGGCATACAATACTCAAAAGCGCCGGGGTGGTGAGTGGGCCTTGACCATGCCTGGGCTATTAAATTTGAATTACTTAAGTAAACAAAGACAATACACTAATGTAATCAATATGATGGTCAGGACTTCGAGCTCACATGCTGGTATTTTACAACTTAAAAAGGATTATCTTTTAAATAAACTTTACTATGTTGAAGGGAATTTATCCTAAGTGTATGGATTGCCCCATTCTAGCAGCACAATCCAGTATCCATGTAAGTTGATCTCTTCCTTTTGTGGCTATTAACTCAGGATAAAACCATTAAGCATATGATAAATTAAATAATCCCTCCAATTAATCTAATCTACTTTTGTGATTCAATTGATTTATTTAATTATTGTAGATCTAATATTGTGATTCACCTTTCAATTCATTTTGTGACGTCTAAAAGTATGTATATCTTGGCCAGAGATAAACACGGAGTTAAGCATAACAACAATCAAATCAAACACAAACAAAGTACTTAAGAGACAAAATCACTGTTTTAAGTAATAAATATTCCATAGGGCTATGCCCTAGTCTATCGTGTGCATTGTTTGAACAATCAAATCTCTCAAAAATCAACTACAATAGCAAAATAAATAGAGGAAACTTCTAGGAGATGAAGATCTGTCACTCCCTCGGGAGAATTAATGAAGAAGATTTAGATCCAAGCCTCCGGACGATTGAAATTGGTGCAGTCATCACCTTGGTTGCCCTACTTGTTGCTTGCCCCAAAAAATCTTCCCAAAAACTTTCCAAAAAACCCCCTAAAAACCTTTTAAAACATCCATAAATATGTTTGGAACCTTTCATATGTGTTTTCCCTAAAACCGAGTTCAAAAACGATCCAAATCAAGCAAGAAAATAAAAATGAAAAGGTGTTGCAGCTAGTGGAAGAAACCACGACCATGACTAATTTTCTTGGGCGGACCATGATTCTTTCTGTGTGGGGTTTTGCAAAGTTGATCTGATAGAATCATGGTCGTGACCAATTTCACAGGTGGAATTTTCTATATAAATATGAGAAAGGTGTCTTGAGAGGATTATGACCATGATGGAATTCATGGGAAGCCATGATTCTTATGTGGAAATTTTGCAATTTCTGATTTGAAGACTTTACGGCCATGAAGATTGTCATGACCCGGCTACAATTTGTTTTGTGCTCTTTTGAAGATTACAACCAGGTCATAATTTTCACAAAGTTTTGATTTACATGAAATTTGATGGACAACTGCAGCATTAGATCTTCCAAATACTATTATAAATTGGTTATTTTTTTCGGAAATGTTATAAAAACAAGTAGAAGTGAAGATGCTAAATAATTACAAGTATTTAGGTCTAAATAGGTATGGAAATGATGAACGAGGGAAATATTTTAGAGGAAAAATATATTAAAAATACTATATAAATACAAGACATCAAATCTCTCTATGCTTGGATTCATACTTGTTTTTAAGCAAAAACATTAATTAAAAGCTTATGCAAAGTATGAAAAAGATAATTTACTGACATAAAGCAAATCTCAAGGGATAACCTCGTATAGGTAGCCTCATGTTCAATTCAATAAATTTTTAGGTGAACAAGCGATCCTCATAATTCAACTTTTATGTTTCATAATCCAAAACAAACATAGTCTGCAAGTTGTAAGATATACCAAATCTCCATTTTGAGTTCATCTTATTTGTATTTCAATACCATTATGATTTTATTTACAAGAATAAGAACTCCAAAATCTTTTATTTTTTTTATTATTTTTATTTGATCAAGACTGTCTCTAAATTGTTCATTAACCTTTCACGTGAGGGTTAAATACTTTTGGTGAATGCCCTTGTTTAGTTAGCTGATGATGTGTTTAGAGTATATCAACCACATTTTAGCCTTTTGACGTGAGGGTCAAACACTTTTAGTGAATGCCTTTGATGACTCAACTCGAGGTGAATTGATGCAATAAAACTATTATCATTAGTTAGCAGAGTTGTTCACAGTTGATGGTCAATGTAACAAATTTAAAGTGTACTAATTACACTCTAGCCTTTTTATGCAAGGGTTAAACACTCTTGGTGAATGCCCCCAGTTACTGTACTAAAGGTAAATTAGCATAATAGAACTCTTAACTAAAGGACAAGAGAGTCAATAGTCATGAATAGAACATAGATATGTATATACATATTTGGATTTTTATTTATTTTCTAATGATTTTAGATTCTTCTTTCCAATGTATAGCATAGAAGATTAAATATGTATATAAAGTTATTTAATCAATATTAATTCAAAATATAATACTTGTATGCATGCCTCAGTCGAGTTTGGGTGTCACTTTTTGAATCATGTTCCTCGAGTAATCTATTCGCAAGAACTTATAAACTTAGAACATAAAACTGATAATAAGAAAGTATGTACAAAGGAGATAAATTTAGGCCTATAGATTACCAGATCCATAATAATGCATAAGTAACTCAGATATTCATCACTAAAACATAAAATCATTCATTACATAATTACTGGTGTCATCGTATAATACTATACATAATAGGTTCAAATGGCAAAACATACCATACCATATATATAAGTTTGAAACACAACCGATCAAATAGAGAGAAGAAAATATCCCCTCCCATCACAAAAATCTGCAGGACTATGTGTTACGGGCCCATTAGTGTTAGTAGGTTATTAATAAGTGGATCCGAGTTGGCTTGTCATATCCGGTCCGCTAAGTAGTAAGAATCTATAAATAAGGGCCTTAGAGTTGTATTAGAGTTTGTCTAGTGTCTTGTTATTTCCTCTTGGGCGTGCTTTGCACGATTCTCGCTGGTGACGGCTGAGGGGTGCGTATCACTATGCAATACAAACAGGAATAGTCAGGTTGAGAAAAGAGAGGATACTCACAAAGGGTCTAGTCGCTGCCCTCCTCGGTGTCGTCTTCCTTTTTGGTGGGCAAGTTGTCATTGAAATTCTAGTGGAGGAAATCCTAGACATGTCTCAAGGTGCCCCATACGCAGTTGAGGACCCGTACTTATAGTATAAATTTTAAGTACAAATTTTGCATTCATGGTGCGCATGGCAAGATTGCAAGCAGAGGAGCCTATCTTGAAAGGTCCCAAAAAGGTGGCAGTACGGAATCAAGAGGAGTATGCATGTCTTCATTGGCATCAGCAAAACTCCCAGTTGACTTGTGTGTACTGTGGTTGAAAGAGAGAGTGCAGATTTATTGTTGCTGAGAATCAAATAATAAGCATTGCCCTTGCGGATGATCATCTTCATTACAATACAGGACTTTAGATCAAGACGTGGGCTCCCCTTAGGCTGCTCTGTTAGGATCAACTCCTAGTGCTAGAGTGGTTGGGGTGATAAGTCCTCCAAGGACAATAGTACCCTTTCTGCCCTTGCCACCTTGTCCAGTTGCTTGGCTCAAAACCTTAATGGACTTGTCGCAAGTGTATAGTCTATCGAAGTAATAAAATTATCATTCCCATAAGGACCAATGGTTAAATACTTATTTATCTTAGGATTGCTAGCTAGATAGTTCTAAGATGGGTTTTATTCATATTACTTAAATAAATAAGTAATGGCAATACACTAATGTAATCAATATGATGAGAGATTAGGACTAACACTTTACAACTTAAAATGGGATTATCTCTGAGCAAATTATACTGCATTGAAGGGAATTTATCCAAATGTACGGATTGCCTCTTTTCACCCACACAACCCGGTATTTGTCTGAGTTAAATTCCTACTTTCATGGCAATTAACTTGGGATAGACCCATTAAGCACTTGGTAAATTAAATAATCTCTCAAATTGATCGGATTTGTTCAATTATTGTAGATCCGACTTTGTGATTCACCTTTTTAGTTCATCTCACGATGTCCAAAAGCATGCATATCTGCATATCTTGGCTGGAGAGACATAAAGTTAATCATAGCAATAATTGAATCAAACATAAATACAATACTTTAGGAGACAAAAACACTGATTTAAGTCGTAAAAACACTGATGACAGAAGTAGTCTAACTTCTTTTATTTATTTGATCTCTCTCGTTTCTCTCATGACGTAAGTCATTGAGCTTCCTGTTTAGCCAAGGTTGCTATGAGGTTGGGGGTGGTTTGTTGGAGGGCTGGTGACGGATTGGAAATAAATTCTGTGGAAGTGCTAAAATACCACTAGAATTACCATCGGTGCAATGGTGTTCTAGTGTGAGGAAGCTGGATTAGGTTAAACTGCTAAAAGGAGGAGACGTCAAGCTGATAAATATCGCCCATTAAACCATAGATTGAAATAGAGAAAATGGGCTAATACAGAGGGTAAGTGAAAGTAATCCTATATTTTATAGGGGTTCATTGTGATGCAGGGGGATGTTGAGAAATGTGTGCTGAGTAGGATTACCAATTATGATCTTTGGCATTTGTATGTGTCTGAACTCTGATAAAGACACAAAAAGTAGATTTTGATGAACTAAAGTAGCACTAGCCTAATAGTTATTTTGCTTTTGTACCTGGCAATTCTAAAAAGAAGATAAGAAAATCTGTTTGATAAAGAAAAATCATAACAAAATGATGTCAAATAAAAATAAGCGAGAACAACATAAAAATTACAGCAAATAAATGATCACAGAAATTTAGTGGGCCTATGACTTCAAATGACTGTAAGTGGATTTATGAGAAAAGAGAAAGAATTAATTATAAAAAAACAGTTGATAAAATAAGTATTGGTTACTATTTTCGTTCTATATGGATGAAGTTAAAAGGGTTGTATACTCCAGTCTGGCATCTTCTTATATTATATATTGTATGTTCAATCAATTTTGATCTTTTTTTATCATGTTCATTAGATGCAAAAATAGTTGGGTTTCGACTGTTAAACTAGCTTTTGTGTGCCTTGTCAACGAAAATTTTATGCCCCAGGTACTTGATATGAGATGACAATGGTATGATTCTCCTAATGCTGAGTTATATTGCTTGGACAAGTCTTAGCTTACAATCATTGCTAAAATTTCTATAATAGCTTGTTTTTGTTATCGAGTGAAAACATGTTTTAAGATGTATCAAATCCGTAATGACTGGTTTTCTTCGAAAAGACAGGTGGGCATTGGTCATAGTTTCCATCTAAATGCAACTGGGTGGAAGTGGAAGCTTTCTTCATGCTTGGGTGGAGATGGCGTTTCCCAGATTCGAAATAAAACATCAATTGGTTTGTACCCAGGATTTGACTTGAGAATTGGCTGGAGGGCTGAATATGTACTCCCTGAGATTCATGGGTAACCTGCAGCCAACCATTTGAAATGTTCTGCATGAGAGTATTCATTTGAGTTCTCGTAGCGTACAGTCAATTTGCATGTTGAATCAAAGTTAATGTTCATCGTAATTTTTCGATGTAACAAATTCTTCTGTTCATCGTCACTGACTGGAGTTTGGTTTACACTTAACAGGGCGGTTGGCACTGGAGAACCCATGTTCAATTTGAATCACGGACGCTTACAAGCATCTATTGATAGATTGGAGGCAATAATAACTCACGCAAGTTGATTCGTCATTGTGGATGATTTAGTTGAAGCAGCAAAGTGTTCCTTGATCTTTGACCCTTTCGAGTTTGGACTAAGCTATTAGCAGAGGAGGTATGTTGCTGCCCAGGTGAGCGTCAGACAACCATCTCTACAGTCTGCAGCTCTGGTATTATCTTAAATCCTTGTACAGCGTTTCCCTCGATAAAACTAAAGAATAAAGATGTTGCGTGGAGGTTTTTATAGTGAAAACCGTTGTTACTCAAGATAATGCTCTCAGAAAATTAGCTACAAATCTGTGTGAGATAATTACAATGCATTGGGGTTTTTAAATTGTGTAATTTAAACCACAAGCTATAGTGGGACAGCTCAATTATTAGAGCAAATGCGTTGCCTTTTTTTTTTTTTTTCTCATTCTTGCTTGTTCCGCCCTCAACCCCGCTACCCTAAAATCCATCCCCAGATCTTATACAGGATCTCCCGTTAGGGACTCAGGTCTCCACGGGAAAACTACTATAACAAAAGATTTAACTAAAACAATATTTTTTAATACTAATATATATATAATATAATAATATAATTTTTTATAAAAATAATCATATAAGTACCAATGAAATAATTTATTGTAAAAACTCTTCAAAATTTATTTACAAAATAGTTTGACCAAAAATAAAAATAATTTTTTAATGTTTGGTCTTCGAGCTAGGATTTGGGTGCATAGCCTAGTCCACCTCACCACTATTGATCAGGTTGGCAAGTGAGGAATCGGATCGGGGGCTGCTTGAATCTGATAGTTGCTCAACGGATGATTTGTGTGTGCAAATTCGTCGTGTGACGTGGATGCATGGGTTGATGGGACGCGAGCTGACCTTGGTCTACGTGAAGGATGTGAGGTGGTTGCATGGTTGGTGAACAGATGAAAAAAAAGAAAGAATGCAATGAGGACGGTGGCGTCGCTCACGCGTTCACTTCACAGTCTCTCGCACCCCTCTCCTCCGGTTAAGTTTTATCGTTGTTGGATGTTCTTTCCGAGCTATCATCGCGGATCCGGTGGTGTGGGCGGGTGGTTCGGATTGCGACGAGCTCCATCCCCCTTTCCATTGTCTTCTTCGTGCCAGACGTCATCACCGCTGGTGGCCCGTTCAGACCACCTCGGAAGGCATCTTCTGTAGCTACTTTTTCAACTAGAAGGAGCCGACGCTAGCTGCTGAGGTACCTCCTCTTCCTATCCTGCCGTTTCTCTTCCCCGGTCGAGCTCGTAGCTCTCGGGCGTGTTTTCTCTCTTTCCGCGTTTTCGACTGTGAATTTGGGGTGGTCATGTTCTCTTCTTCATTGCTCCTCCGGCGAGCCCTCTCTTCTCCCCTTCTTTGGCTATCGGCTCGCCTGTGTGTGGGAACTTTCGGAGCAAGCGCTTGCCTGTGTGCAAGGGTTTCCATCTGTCGCCTGCATGCAATGTCTGTCATCCGAGAGTCACCGCCTGCGTGCGGCGGTGGTCGCCTCTCCTTTGGCAAAGCAACTTGATGGTCGGCGGCCCTCCCTCGTTTAGTGAGCAGCCAAGTAGGTGGCACATCCTTCGCCCGCGTAGAAGAACCGCATCTGGACGGCGTCATTGTTAGCTTCAGCCTCTTCTTCCCGTCGAGGTTGCCTGGGTGCGAGTGTCTCCTTCTCGGCGCCGGCAGTCACCAGCGTGCAACACAAGTCGGCCGCCTACGAGCGACCCTTCCAGTCTGTCCTCCTCGCTGGCGTGTGAGTGAGGAACCGGTCAGATCTTCTCCGTCACCGGTGGGCGACATCGTGTGGACGACCGTCCGCGGAAGCCAGTTGTCGACGCAACTTGCGGACGAGTGTTTGAGTCCTGCTCCCTAGTGTGGGAGGTTCGACTACTCCCCTCCGCTACCTCCGTCAAGCGAACAAGATTAGATACAGTTGTGGACCCCTTCCGATGCGGTCGATTATGGGTGGGTCCACTTTGGGTTCAGGCGAACCCGGTTTGACTTTGTGACACCAATGCTCGGTGAATCACTAGCGTTGATTAGAGTCGTATTGGGACGACAGAGATCTCCGCAGAGTCCTTGGTTGGGCTAGGGGTCGGTTTAGGGAACCTTCCCCTCCAGTCGCGCCCAATCTCGCCGTAATGACCATGGTGCCCCTATGTGGGCATGTTTGGACTCAAGTCAAGTGTTGACTCGTGTAGCAATATTTAAAAATTTGTCACAGTAATTCAAGGTGTGACAACTTGGTATTAGAGGGAGGTTCTATGCGTTCCAACTTGTACAAGTGTTGTACATTATTAGACAGCAGTGATCATCATGATGATCACAAATGACCACAGCATTGAGATGCTGGTGGAGATTGTCGGATATGGGAGCTTCGCTCCAAAGATATTGACATAGTTGGCTTTGTCCAACAAGAGCCTCACGGCTCAGGTCACTCGTCTCCCTAGTAAAGACATACATTATGGAGGTCGTGTGGCTGAAGCACGTTACAACGGCTTCCACAACATTGACCAAGGCTAGCAATTGGCCATGGGATAGTCATGCGACGACGTGTCTCGGATACCAGTCGATGATGCCATGAGACTGTCGTGTGATGACGTTTCCTAGAGAGTAGTGTTGGTGGTCATGGGACAATCATGCGATGATATGTCCCGGACACCAGCTGATGTTGACTATGGGGATGTCGTGCAACGACGAATCCCCGAGACTAGGGCCGATGGTGGCTAGCGAACTGTCGTGCAACGACATGTTCTTGAGATTGAGGTCGATGCGGACCAAAGCATCGTCGTGCGACGATGCATCCATTAGCCAGCTCCCTTCAGAAGGGTATGCTGCGTGAAGGAGGTTTTGAACTTCCATTGGGGCATGGAAATGAGTTTCCAAAATGCCAAGTCGTAGAGGGGAAGCAAGCCAAAGCTTGCATTGTGTGTCTCTCAGGAGATACAAGACTGTGGTGGCGGACGTAGGTCGCGCCAAGTTTACGTGGAATTGATCAAACCCACAAGCTCTATTATAAAGAGTTTAAAAATGAGATCAAATCAGTTCCTTCCGGGGAACTTGTCGTAGGCTGCCAGGGGCACCATAAAATGACACGAGCGCATTTGAGTATTAGGGACTATGTCCAATGATATGCTCCGTCGATATTTGAGATCGATGATATGTCGGTCAAGGATCAACTTTATCACCTTATAGACAACCTTTTGGGGTTGTACGTAGGCTGAGTTGCGCTACCATAAGGCTAAGACCTTTAAGGCAACCATTTAGGTTGTGGATGTCTGGTAGACATCCATGGGCTAGAGGGCTACCTCACAAGATTATATTTCTTCCGAGCGAATGTCATTCATTATAAAAGGTAAGAAACACTTTTTAAGGGAGAATCGGCATGTGATGCTAGAAACTCGGAAGTCGGTTGGACACCGACCCTCTCTCTAACCAAGTGGTAGGAAGGAGAAATGCAAAGGATCAGGAGGTGCTCCTAGATCTGTTTGCACTTCGCATTTATTTCAGGGGAAGCCACGACTATGGGAGTCATATCGGAGATGTGTCCCCAGCACAAGATCGAAGGATGTTGATTAATGTGATAGGCTCTCAGGTCTTGGGAATATCCAACTATGTTGATATCGCAAGGTAGTGTTTGGCGGGGCCATTGCCACAGAGATCCTAAAGTGAGTGGATCACAAAACTATCGTTGGCCTTAAGCTATTAATGAGGCGAAGATTGTGTGATGCCGCATCTATATGGGATACAGATATGCGATGAGAAATACCCTTGCTTCATTCCTTGCATTGGTAGCACGAAGGCGAAGAAGGGAAAGAAGAGGGACTCCCAGGGAGTGCCTTTGTCAGCGAATGCCTTGGTTGCGGGGTTGCGTCAAGGAGCTTCTATACTTATGGTCGCTTGGGTGGAGGGCCCCCGCCCAGAGAGGAGGGAGACTTTTTTAGTGGTCAAGAAAGTGCTAGAGGAGTTTGCCGATGTGATGCCTTTGGAGCTACCGAAGCATCTCCCACCTAGGCGAGGGATCGACCAAAGCATAGGGCTTGTGGCTAGATCTACTCCGCCCTCTAAGGTTCCTTAGGGAACGCCTCCAGTGAAGTTGGCTGAGCTTCATAAGTGGCTGGTTGAGTTGCTAGAAGCAGAATTCGTAAAACCAACTGAGTCACCATATGGAATTCCAATTCTCTTCTAAAAGGAGAAATACGGGACGGGTGGATGACAGGACTTTGGGATAAGAAAACAGTCTAAGACTACTACTCATTCCCTATGATCCCAAATCTAGTGGATGGATTGGGAAACACTAGGATTTGGTCCAAGCTTGACTTGGGATTGGGATGTTGGCATATTCGTATCACTAAGGGCATCAAAAAGCTGCACAACCCGATGTGTGTCATTTGAGTTATGGTAATGCCTTTCAGGATTGCGACACATTGTCGCATATATGTGAGTATATAGTCGTGTTTTCCTCATGTGGTGAGGAGCACTTGACTCATTTGGAGATACGCTCTTCAAGTATTGAGGGAAAACCAACTTGAGGGAAGTTGGAAAAGTGCACCTTTGTGGTGAAGGATATTTCCTTCCTAGTTGCGTGGTGGGCCACGACCAAGTGCAGATGGACAAGAACAAAGTCCAGACCATTACGGATGGCGAACTCCCTCAAATCAAATAGAGTTAAGGGGTTTCTCGGTGTGGTGAACCTTGTTGAAATTTCATCAGGGGGCTACTCTAGAGTAGTCATACCCTCCTCAGCGATCTGCTGAGAAAGAACACAAACTCGTACTGGGATGATCGGTGTCTGTCGGCCTCTAAGGAGCTAAAATGGTGTGGTGCCTCTGAACCGATCCTAAAGTTTACATTCTTTGGAAAAATCTTTTGAGGTTCATACCGACGCTTTAGGGTAAGCGATCGATGGCGTTCTTATTTAGGATAGTGTCCTATAGTTTTTAGGGGATAGAAAGCTAAAACGTGATGGAGCTGTGATGCTTGATTCACAAGAAGGAAGTTGGTAGAGGTGTAGCATGACCTTCAAACCTGGAAGATATTCCCCCTAGGGAATGCCTGAGTTGTGGAGATCGACAAGGTAGTGAATATTTGATTCACCCCTCATGGGAGAATTGTCGATCAGGCAAGCTTGTTGGTGTGAATTCTGGGTAGAATTCTAGTTCCCATGGGGAACTGATGTTGTTCGCAAATGCACGAAAACGTCGAAGTAATAAAAATATTGATCCACAGGGACTAATGACCAAGTGCTGACTTATCTTAGAATTGTTAGCTAGATGATTCGGAAAAGGGTTTAATTTTGCTTAAAAGAAAATAAAACAACTCAAGTAGGTTGTAATCGGTTTGATGGAAATTTAGGATTTTGGGTTCAACACTTTATGTTTCATGACTTTTTCTAATAAAAAATATCCCAAAGAAGAATGTACTGTGTTGAAGGGGATTTATCTACTTGTACAGATTGCCTCCTTTCAGCAGTACAATCTAGTGTCTACCCGAGTTAATCCCCTACTTTTGTAGTTATTAACTCGAGATAGACCCAATGAGTTCTTGACAAATCGTAAAAATTCCTCAAGCTAATTCGAACTACTTTCGTGATCGAATCAATTTGTCTAAAAACTATAGATCTGACGTCGCAATTCACCTTTCAGTACTTCTTGTGACATCTCTTAGCATGTAAATTATGGCCAGTGATTAACATGTAAATAAGCACAATAATAATTGAATCTAACACAAGTAATTTACTTCATAAGATAGAAAACAATAATTAAGTCATGAAAATATAGCGGGTTATACCCTCAATCCTGAATAAAAGGTTTACGCTAACATGTTCATTATGTTCACGTTACAAGAATCCATAAAATCATTACAATTGGCAAATAAATTATGAAATCAACTAGGAGGAAGGAGTTCAAAGTTTCCTGATGAAGATTGACGTTAGTTGATCAGAAAATCAAGACTCTTCTGGTGTAAAATTGCCGAGTGCTGCTAGTTACCCTAGAATTCGCCTCTTCGTTAAATTCATCACGGAAATCAGCAAAAGGTCCCTATAATTACTCCCAAGCCTCCTTATATAGTTTTCCATCATTTGAATAGGTTTCCCCCAAAAGTTGGCTTGAAAATGAGCCAATTTAGGCAAGCAACCGAGTCAAACTTGGAACCGGTGGACAAAATTACGGCTGTGATAATAATCATGGGCAGGCTGTAATTCTTTCTGTGTATTCTGGAAAAAAAAACCTGAAAGAATTATGGCCGTGAAAATAATCATGGGTAGGCCATAATTCTTTATGTGGAAAATTTTCAAGAAATCACGGCAGTGAAAATAATTATTGGTAGGTTGTGATTCTTTCTGTGAATTATGAATTTTTGTACCAAAGAAATTACAGCCATGATAAATATCATAGCCAGGCTGTAATTGTTTCTTTGCTCTTCTAAGAAATTACGGCCATGATAATAATCACGGGCAGGCCATAATTTCCAAACAAGCTCCGATTCACATGAAATTTAATAGGCAGCTTCATCTTAACTTATAGAATTCATCTGTGCACTTAGATTCTTGAAAATCTATCAAAATATAGTCGTTTTGCCCTGAAATGCAACAAAAATGAAAAGGGGGTGAAGATTCCTAACAAACAAGAGAATTTAAGTCCAAATAAGTGAAAACATGATAAAAATAAGAGAAATTATGTATAAAAAAGTATAGTAAAAATACTATATAAATTCAAGACATCAAATCTCCCTAGACTTAAATTTTTGCTTGTCCTTAAGCAAATAAATAGACCAAAGAACAATGCTGAGTATGGAAAATATAACTTATGAAAAAAAATTTCTAAAATATAATCACTCATTTAAAGATTTCCAACTCATGTCACATAAGATTCCATAAAAGTAGACTATTTTCTAGAATTTAATCCTTAAGAGAATAATCATAAAATTCAATAATTATTTTTCCTATTTCACATAATTCAATTTCCCAGGATTCAAAACATATCAAATAGAGACTCAAAATTTTGAGTAACATTAATACCCTACTTATATACTTATAGGGTTGCAACAACAATACTAATCAAATATAAACAACTATCAAACTATTATCAAACATATTCATATTGAACAATCTACTTCAATACATACAACTACTATCTCAAAAGAAGAGATCAAAGATCAAACTTCATTTATACAATAAACATAAGTTACCATTGTATTATCATTTTACAACATTGTTCTAATTTCTTCTACACACCCAAAATAACATATACAAGAGCATCATCTCAGCTCATCAAACTAAACAAGAGCCTATAAGCATTTATTCCTTTAGCACTTCTTCTATTACCCTAAGGAAAAATAACCAAAAGCTAGCCTATACTATATAACATCAAAAGAGTAAGCTAAGACAACGCAACAAGATCTACCTTGTCCATGGCACAAAATATATTTGTGTTACTTCTTTGAACATAGATTTCATGGAAGCAATACAATTAAATTTGACAAAAGAGATATCTCATATCTTATTAGAAAGACATCAAAAGCATAAGGAACAAAAAGCATATTAATAGCCTAGCAAGAACTATGCAATCATAGGAACAAATGATAATATCATGAAGTCATGGTCTCAAAATAAAACATCATAGAACCAAAAGATAATATCATAAGGATCATATGATAGTGATAATATCATTAACTCAAGAATATCAAAGCCTCATAGAAAGGGTAGTGGGAACAAAGCAAAACAAAGTCCTTCACGTCTGGAAGTAAGACTAATCCATGTCTCGGATAGTCCACAAAGCAAAAGTCGGCAAAGGGCTCGCCATGGCCCAACCAAATGTGAATGGAGGGACTCTAGAGGTGGCTCCCATGGACTCAAGAGGTGGGCCCCATTATTTCTAATGTGGCACTTTGCTCCATGTAGCACTTAACTCCACATCCATCACCTAATTCCCATAAATGAGATCAAATCATTTTCCCACTAAAGTTGTAAGGGCCAAAAGATAAATGTGTCATATAATCAAAATGATCAACTTAGTGATATTGTTGCATTCCAAATAATTGCCCTTATAACAATGTCCCCAGAGACAGATTGTATCTGTGCTGAAACAGTGTGTCCCCGGTCGAGTACCTGAGTGGATAAGGGACAGCTCTGGTACATGTGAGACTGTATATGGGCTGGTTACGCATGGGGTGCTAACGCAGGCATATGGGTATATCAGTGGTGGATATACTGGACCGACCCGCTGTGAGGTTTTAACTTGGTGTCATGAGTTAACCTCACAAGTGACAGGAGATGCATTGATCCCTTGACTTGAGGTCATTGACTCTTCTGTATGGTTAGGAACATGCTTTGATATAACCTAACGCCTCACCGTAAGCTGGGAGGTCATAACGGTTGTCATTGGGTATGTCACGACCCATATGAGAAGATCAATGGACAGACATAGGATTTGCCCCTTCCTACGGGAAGCTTGATATCCACGGGGCCCCCCCTATGGTTGCATGACTGAGAGTGTATGGCCATACCCAGGTGAAAGCCTGATCTAGTCATGACCATGAGATTGGGTGAAAACAAAGTGGTGACACACTTTGTCCAATCGAATATCAGTTTGGCAAAGAGACTGTAATGCATTGGTATCTTGTTGCGATGATGGGGATGTCGATGCTGACATCCATTCCGATGACTTGGGTAGCAGCGATGCACTGCTAGGTGCCAATCACTGCTTGTGATGACTCGGATCATCACTGCCAACGTCTAAGGAACCTACAGGGTCACACAACTTGAAACTCAGGTTCTCGTATTGATCGGTAGTCTATTGATTGAGTTATTGGATAACTCAGACCTGTTTGGGAGAATCCATCAGCACCACTGTGCTAGATGAGATGAAAGAAATCATTTGGAGCTAACTTATTTTTTGGGCCTAGTAGGCCAAATGGGCCTAATAGACCAAGTTGGGCTAATAGGCCAAATGGGCTCAATGAGCCATTTGGACCAAATGAGCCAAATGGAGTGGACGGCTCTTGCTTGAAGTTTGCTTAGCGCTTCTTGCTTGGAGTGGGCGAATGGGTTTTCTCCTCTTCCCTTGAAGCGGTGCGCCTCTTCCTTTGAAGAGTTGCGCCCCTTGTTGAAGGGATGCGCCCATTGATAAAGAGGTGCGCCTCTTGATGAATTTGTGCGTCCCTTCACAAAGATAAAAACCCCCTTGACACCCTCCCTCATGTTGGTTGATTGAACTAAGAGAGTAAGTGAGAGGACGATTGTTCTTGAAGAAGAACTCGCAAGGTTGGACCTTGGCGTTTCCTCCACCTCCTCCCTTCTTCCGTCTTCTCTTGGCGTTCACAAGGTTGGACCTTGGTGGTTTTCTTTCTCCTCTACTTGGCATCTTCCCATGGAGGTTGACGCAAGTGCTTGAGGAAGTCTCCCAGAGGCATGGATCTTCTTCCCGAGGCTAGCACCGGGCGAGGAAGAAGAGAACTCGTGGTTCGGCTGTGTGCGAGACTGCAGAGGGCGCACATTTGGGCGTCTGCATCGCATCCACCTTCTTCGTTACAAGGTATCATCTCCTACTCACCGTGTCGATCTCCTCGCAAGACTCGATCTTCTGGGTTTTTGGGACTGGCCTGTTTCGGGGATTGCTTCCGCTGTGCTTGTCTGTAAAAATTTAAAATCCCCGGGGTTTCCCAACAGTGGTATCAGAGCTGACTTGCGAACTCGAACGGTGTTTTATGCTTTTATTGTATGCTCACATGCCATCTGAAATTTTTTGAAAATTTGCATATGCGCATGGATTTTTGTAAGTAAGAAAAATTGTAAGTTTTTCATTCCTAACATCTACTCGATCTCTTTGGTATTCGCTTTCGTCACATGGTGGGATAGACCCACATGTGAGAGAATTAATTTCTCCCCACGCATGTAGGATAGACCTACTATGTGGGACTTCTTGGCAAGTTAAGGATTGCAAGGGTAGGCGGTAAGCGTGCTTGGAGCATGCATGCGTCACTTGTAGACTCCTGAGAGAAACGATAATCTTAGATTTGCGAACGGACGTTGAGGTTGAAAGACATGTTTTCTAAGAAACTAAAACTAAAGTTTTATGATTTCTTGAGCATATAGAAAAGCATGAGATGATTGTGCATCGTGTTGTGGTCATAGTCAAGCCCCTTGTATGACTGTGATGTATTTATGTGAGGCCTGCGTGCCGCTTTTTCTTTTTATTTTGTAAACACACAAAGAAGATTAAGGGCGCATCCCTCCTGGAGTTTACATCTTGGCGCATCAACCATGATGGCGCATCTTGCTTGGTGGCGCAAGTAAGGGCTTGGCCGAACCTTAGGGTTCGTGAGCTATCCCTCTTGGCACAAGCATGATGGCGCATCATGCATGGAGGACCTTGGAGCTGCACTTGAAGATAAAGCTTAGTGGAGGCTAGGTTAGGTCTTGTTGGGGCTTGTCACCTAGGTCAAGCGTGAACATCCTTTGGCATGTGATGGTTCATTGCGTTGATTAGGCTATGACCACATCGCTTGTTTACTGTTTTTCAATATTTGCTAAAAGCATGCCTGGTTGTGTTTTATCCTTTTGTTATCACTATAGGATTGCATGCCTGTAATGTTAGACAAAAGATAAAACTAAAAGGATGAGACCTCAAAAACCCTCAAAAGAATATCAAGTATGTAGCCTTCTGATGCGTAGCCCTCATCAAGCTATCGATCAGTGGTGTTGTGCACTGTTTCCCACCCTAGTGGGACACACCCACTTATCTTTAGAAGGCGTGTGGTGGCAATGGTTTCCTGAGTCCAGTTAAAATCCTAGACGTGCCCTAGCAAGGAAGCTCGTTGGCCCTGGGCATAACGGTCAGGTTAGACTTGACTGGTTTTTCATATGTGGTGGCCACATGATGGAACTCTAGAGGCAGCCTCGAGAGGTTAAGGTTTTGTGTTGTTCTAGCCCTAGTTGGGCACAAAATGCTTGAACTGTTTTGAGAAGGGGAATTGCCTGGGTGCAATCGGCCGGCGTGCCCACCTTAGGAAGCATGGGTCACTTTGTGCATCTCATCCCACCCTAGTGGGACGCGAAGCCTCATGTGGAATAAGGATCCCATCTCACTAGGAAATCTCAGATTTCCGGATTGACTTTGTTGGTTGTCAATTCGATTAAAATAGTGGGAGCCACGATCATTTAATGCAAGTCCAGATTAAATGATTTGAAGTAGTACTAATCTGCTATCTTGCTTGTTGTAGATCAATGGCTACGAACAATAGCGGTTTGTCACTGCGATCCCTTCTTGACAAGGATAAGTTGGTTGGATCCAACTTCATGGACTGGTATCGGAACTTGAGGATAGTCCTCAAGCTCGAGAAGAAGCTCTATGTCCTTGAGCAAGCTTTTCCCGCGCCTCCTCCACCTATAGCCTGAGCGGCTAAAAGGGATGCTTTTCGAAAGCATCAGGATGACTCTTTAGAAGTGTCATGTCTCATGATAGCCACCATGGCGCCTGATCTTCAGATGCTGCATGAGAAGCAGAACGCTTTTCAGATGATAACACATTTGAAACAGATGTTCGAAGCTCAGGCTAGGACTGAGAGATATGACATTGCTAAGGCAGTCTTTCAGTGCAAGTTATCTGAAGGTGCTCCAGTGAGACCCCATGTGCTCAAGGTCATTGGGTATGTGGATCATCTCAAAAGACTGGGACACACGATTGATAATGAGCTGGTCACGGATCTTATTCTACAGTCCCTACTCTCCAGCTTCAGTCCATTCATCATTAATTTTAATATGAATAAGATTGAGTGCTCACGGGAGGAACTATTGAATATGCTCCAGACGACCGAGCGAGAAATGGTCAAGACCAAACCCATTCTGTTCTTTTGGTCCCTGCGATCTAGAAGATGAAGAAGAGGGGTAGGGCACGTACCAAGGGTAGTGCCAAGGGTCCGGCCAAAGCACTGAAAAAGAAGGTGAGGATGTCGAAGCAACAGCGGTGCTTCCACTGTGGCGAGCATGGCCACTAGAGATGGGACTGCAGGCAACTTCAGAACGAGGAGAAGAGAGGCAAGGCTTCATCTTCTGGCTCAGGTATTTATGTTACCGAAGTCAACCTTTCTACTTCTATGGCATGGGTATTGGATACTGCATGCAGAGCTCATATTTGTACAGATATGCAGGGGCTCAAGAAAAGTAGAGCGGTGCGGCCTGGAGAGATCGACCTACATGTTGGAAACGGAGCACAGGTTGCTGCTGTTGCCGTAGGATTTTTGGCACTCTCCCTGCCTACTGGACTTCAGTTGGAGTTAGATCATTGTTATTATGTACCTTCTCTTACCAAAAACATTGTATCTATTCCTTGCTTGGCAAGGAAAGAGTTTAAATTTGAAATAAAAGAGGACTCTTGTTCTTTTTCATTTGCAAATGTGTTTTATGGAAAGGGTACCTTGTGCAATGGATTATATGTCCTGGACATGGATAACTCTATTTATAACATAAATAATAAAAAGATCAAACTGAGTGGTTCAGTTGGTACGTACCTTTGACATTGTCGATTAGCCCATATAAATAAGAATCACATTCAACAACTCCATGCAAATGGATTGTTGGGTTCAAGCTCCTTGGAGGAATTTGATACTGCGAGCCTTGTTTATTAGGGAAAATGACAAAAGCACCCTTCACCAAGATTGGTGAGAGGGTAGGTGGTTTGTTGGATCTTATACACAGCGATGTATGTGGGCCATTCAGTAAACAAGCCAGAGGAGGGTACAACTACTTCATCACATTTACTGATGACTTCAGTAGATATGGTTATGTTTATTTGATGAAACATAAGTCCGAATCCTTTGAGAAATTTAAGGAGTTTAGACATGAAGTTGAGAACCAGCTTGGTAGATCTATTAAGACTATTCGATCAGATCGTGGTGGAGAGTACCTGAGCAATGAGTTTCTCGACTATCTTAGAGAGTATGAGATTTTATCCCAACTCACTCCTCTTGGAACACCTCAGTGGAATAGTGTGTCTGAAAGAAGAAATCAAACCTTGTTGGACATGGTTCAATCTATGATGAGTCATGCAACTCTACCTCCCTCGTTTTGGGGACATGCACTTGAGACAACTTCTTTCATACTGAATAATGTTCCATCTAAGAGTGTCTCCAAGATTCCGTACGAGGTATGGAGTGGGAGACGACCGAATCTCTCTTTTATTAGAGTCTGGGGATGTGAGGCTTATGTCAAACATCAGGATTCTAGCAAGCTAGAACCCAGATCTGATAAATGCGTGTTTGTGGGGTATCCTAAGGAAACTAAAGGATATTACTTCTATATTCCCAGCGAGAACAAAGTTTTTGTTGCTCGAGGTGCTGTCTTTCTAGAGAAAGAATTTCTCATCAAAGAAGTCAGTGGGAGGAAGTTTGACTTGGACGAGGACCAAGTGTAATCACAAGACACCGAGATGGAACCTGAGCCAACTGCACCGGTTGCTGGGCAACTAGAGGCTCAGACACAGGCTATGCGTAGGTCTGGGAGGAGTCGTCGTGCACCTGAGAGGTACGGGTCGCTGCCGACCCAACACGACGGAATCTTCATCATTGAGGATGAACCCAAGACCTATGATGAGGCGGTTGCTGGACTGGACTCCGAGAAATGGCTTGAGGCCATGAGATCCGAGATGGATTCCATGTCGGCTAACCAAGTCTGGGATTTGGTTGAGCTGCCTGATGGGGTAAAACCCATAGGGTGTAAATGGGTCTTCAAGAGGAAGACTGACATGGATGACAACATAGTTACCTATAAGGGTAGGCTTGTGGCAAAAGGATTCAGACAAGGTCACGGGGTGGACTATGACGAAACCTTCTCGCCAGTTGCCATGTTCAAATCCATTCGAATCTTGCTTGCTATAGCTGCATATCACGATTACGAGATATGGCAGATGGATGTAAAGACAGCGTTCCTTAATGGAAAGCTGACAGAGGATGTGTATATGACACAACCGGATGGTTTCATCCATCCTGCAGAAGCCAATAAGGTCTGCAGGCTAAAAGGATCCATCTATGGATTAAAGCAAGCCTCTCGAAGTTGGAATCTTCGATTTGATGAAGTAGTAAGAGATTACGGCTTTATCAAGAGCGAAGATGACGCCTGTGTATACAGAAAATTCAGTGGGAGCTTGGTGACATTTCTGGTCTTGTATGTCGACGACATACTACTCATCGGAAACGACATCCCTAGTCTTCAAGCTGTGAAGACATGGTTGGGGAAGTGTTTCGAGATGAAAGACTTAGGGGAGGCCGCCTATATCCTAGGCGTGAGGATCTACCGAGATAGATCCAAGAAGCTCCTGGCCCTTAGTCAGAGTACTTACATTGATAAGGTCCTGGAGAGGTTCAGTTTAGAGCAATCTAAGAAAGGATAGATTCCAATGAGACATGACCTTATTCTCTCCAAGAGCTAGTGTCCCGTCACACAGGCTGAGAGGGACGACATGAGTCGAGTGCCCTATGCTTCGGCAGTAGGTTCGATCATGTATGCGATGTTATGCACTAGACCAGACGTGGCTTATGCTGTGAGCATAACCATCCGATACCAATCCAATCCAGGTCTGCAGCACTGGGTGGCTGTAAAGAACATTCTATGTTTTTGAGAAGAACTAAAGAATGGTTCTTGGTCTATGGATGACAGGAAGAGCTCAGTGTTCAGGGCTACACTGAGGCATCGTTCCAGTCTGGCCCTGATGACTTCAGATCACAGACAGGCTATGTGTTCAGATTGAGTGGAGGTGCTATGAGCTGAGAGAGCTCTAAGCAATCCATTGTAACTGATTCTACGACCGAGGCTGAGTATGTCGTTGCTTCTGAGGCAACCAAAGAAGCCGTTTGGATTCGGAAGTTCATTTCTGAACTTCAGGTGGTTCCAACTGCTGTGGATCCGATTGAGCTCTATTGTGACAACAATAAAGCTATGGCACAGGCAAAGGAACCACGATCTCATCAAAAATCCAAACACATTCTCAGTATATTTCACCTGATCTGGGAGATCATTGATAGAGGTGATGTCAGGATAAGCAGAGTTGACACAGACAATAATCTGGTAGACCCACTGACCAAGGCTTTGGCGCAGCAGAAGTGTGATGGTCATGCGAGGGACATAGGGTTGAGATTTCTCAATAACTAAGTCTAAGTGCAAGTGGGAGATTGTTGGTGTATATGCCCTTAGACCCGTTGTTTGTCTAGTTTGTACTACTTGATATTGATATTTAATATATCATTATGACATTGTCATTATTATGCTATGTTTACATCTGCGATTATGTACATGGATAATAATGTCCCTGGAGACAGATTGTATTTGTGCTCAAACGGTGTGTCCCCGGTCGAGTACCTGAGTGGATAAGGGACAGATCTGGTACATGTGAGACTGGTATATGGGCTGGTTACGTACGGGGTGCTAACACAGGCATATGGGTATATCAGTGGTGAATATACTGGACCGACCCGCTGTGAGGTTTTAACTTGGTGTCATGAGTTAACCTCACAAGTGACAGGAGATGCATTGATACCTTGACTTGAGGTCATTGACTCTTCTGTATGGTTAGGAACATGCTTTGATACAACCTAACGCCTCACCGTAAGCTGGGAGGTCATAACGGTTGTCATTGGGTATGTCACGACCCATATGAGAAGATCAATGGACAGACATAGGATTTGCCCCTTCCTACGGGAAGCTTGATATCCACGGGGCCCCTCCTATGGTTGCATGACTGAGAGTGTATGGCCATACCCAGGTGAAAGCCTGATCTAGTCATGACCATGAGATTGGGTGAAAACAAAGTGGTGATGCACTTTGTCCAATCGGATATCAGTTTGGCAAAGAGACTGTAATGCATTGGTATCTTGTTGCGATGATGGGGATGTCGATGCTGATATCCATTCGGATGACTTGGGTAGCAGCGATGCACTGCTAGGTGCCAATCACTGCTTGTGATGACTCGGATCATCACTGCCAACGTCTGAGGAACCTACAGGGTCGCACAACATGAAACTCGGGTTCTCGTATTGATCGGGTAGCCTATTGATTGAGTTATTGGATAACTCAGACCTGTTTGGGAGAATCCATCAGCACCACTGTTCTAGATGAGATGAAAGAAATCATTTGGAGCTAACTTATTTTTTGGGCCTAGTAGGCCAAATGGGCCCAATGGGCCATTTGGGGCCCAATGGTCCCAATAGACCAAGTTGGGCTAATAGGCCAAATGGGCTCAATGAGCCATTTGGACCAAATGAGCCAAATGGTGTGGACGGCTCTTGCTTGAAGTTTGCTTAGCGCTTCTTGCTTGGAGTGGGCGAATGGGTTTTATCCTCTTCCCTTGAAGAGGTGCGCCTCTTCCTTTGAAGAGTTGCGCCCCTTGTTGAAGGGATGCGCCCATTGATAAAGAGGTGCGCCTCTTGATGAATTTGTGCATCCCTTCACAAAGATAAAAACCCCCTTGACGCCCTCCCTCATGTTGGTTGATCGAACTAAGAGAGTAAGTGAGAGGACGATTGTTCTTGAAGAAGAACTCGCAAGGTTGGACCTTGGCGTTTCCTCCACCTCCTCCCTTCTTCCGTCTTCTCTTGGTGTTCACAAGGTTGGACCTTGGTGGTTTTCTTTCTCCTCTACTTGGCATCTTCCCTTGGAGGTTGACGCAAGTGCTTGAGGAAGTCTCCTAGAGGCGTGGATCTTCTTCCCGAGGCTAGCACCAGGCGAGGAAGAAGAGAACTCGTGGTTCGGCTGTGTGCGAGACTGCAGAGGGCGCACATTTGGGCGTCTGCATCGCATCCACCTTCTTCGTTATAAGGTATCATCTCCTACTCACCGTGTCGATCTCCTCGCATGACTCAATCTTCTGAGTTTTTGGGACTGGCCTGTTTCGGGGATTGCTTCCGCTGTGCTTGTCTGTAAAAATTTAAAATCCCCGGGGTTTCCCAACAACCAATTCTTCCCCAAGTCTAAACGAAAGTTGCTGACACTATCTGCAAGTGCACGGAAATGACGAAGTAATATAAAAGATATCGTCTCCCACAGGGAACAAGGTGAGTACTAGAAATTCTAATTTTCAGAATCTAAGCAGATCAAATCGTGGTTTTTAGAACAAGAAAACCAAAGCTAAGCAAGTCGTAAATAAGAAATCAAATAACTGCAGCAGGGAAATTATATGAAAGCGAATATCAGGGCTCGAGTTTCCACCTCTCTGACGATTTTAAATGCTCTAAGAAACAAATGCTGGTTACAAGGATTTACAGATTTGCATAAGGAATCTACCCTATTGTACGAAGGTGCTCTCTTTCGAGTGTACACCCTGGTGCTTGCCTAGAACGTCTCCTACTTTCGCGGTGGATCGTTTTCGACAAACCCGATGGGTTCCGTGGTAGATTATGAACCCTCGAGCGAAGGGCAAGCACTTTCGTGTCAAGCCTTCACAAGATTCACAATGAGTTTCGGTCATTACAATCCTACTTTCGTTATGAACCGTAACCACTATAACATGATAATACTTGGCCAGAGTACAAAATCAAGAAATACGCACGTCAAGTGAAATTTGCTTGAGACGTGATCCAAATAACAAGATTAAAACAAGATTTGCATAAAGAAATCGTCAGAGGGCTTCAACCTAGCCCTGAAAGCAAGTTTACGCTTCCACCATCATTGAATCGCTCAAAATACTATCTTTATACATAGGAAAATCACAGGAAAAAGTTTCTAACAAGTAAGAGATGATTAACTGAAAGAAATAAACAAGAATCACAGGGTTTTGATGATCGAATCTCCAGAAATCCGCTCGAAGTTGCCGAATCACCGTGTTCTTCCACCCTAGCCGCTTTTTTGTCTCCTCTCCTCTCTGATTAGGTCATAAAATTTAGGGATTTTGTATTCTTTCTCTTCGCTTCGAAGTAAGCTTTCCAAAAAGTCCTCACTTGCTAAATTTGGACTTGAATCGGGCCCAAAATCGCCAAAATACTGAATGGGTGTCGGTCAACTCGCCCTAACTCGACTTTTCCTCGATTGCTCCCTAAATATGGCACAAGAATTAGGGCTTTTATGTTCCTTGCCTTCTCCTTCGAATCAGCTTTCTATAGAATCCTCACTTCCTAAATTTGGACTTGAATCGGGCCTAAAATCAGTGAAAAACCGAGTGGAGGTCGGGCTGTTCCAACAGCTTCACGGGTGAACCCCGTGGGGTTCACTAGGTGGTGAAGTGCTCGGCGCAGATCTGTTGCGAAATAATCACAGGTGAACCCCGTGGGGTTCACCTACCAGTGAAATCCTCGGCACATTTCTGTGCAGGTATCTTTAGACAGGATCACGGGTGAACCCCATGGGGTTCACCTGCCAGTGAAGTGTGCGGCAGATTTCAGAAACCTTTGACATCATCGGTGAACCCCACCGGGTTCACCAGGCAGTGACGCGCACGCTGAATTACGTCCTTCGGCAAGATCACGGGTGAACCCCGTGGGGTTCACCTGGCCGTAAAGTCCAGAAAGGGCTCCGATTGAGTCTAAATTTTACGTGCAGCTTCGTCTTCTCATAAGGAATCACCCCATGCTTTTAGATTCTTCAAAAAGTCTCCAAATTTGGGTGATTTTACCTGAAATTCAATAAGACAACAAAAAGTGAAGATTCTGAAGTTTTTAACTAAATAAGCCTTAAAGGAGTGTAAAAACATTAAAATAGGCCTAAATTCATCATGGAAAGATAATAAAAATCACTACTAAAATGCAAGGCATCAAATACTCCTTGACTTAAATCTTTGCTTGTCCTCAAGCAATGAAATAAGTTGAAATACATGCTTGGTATAAGAATAATCTTTTGTGTTGAAGTTCACACCCAAGTTCAGAAAAATACTCTTTAGCAATCCAAGTTCTAATCAGAAGAAATCAACTAAAAGGAGTGTCTTAAGCATTCACCAGTTTGGTCCCACAGTTTCTAGATATCAATCAATTCAGAAAGCAGTGAACATGGGATTCAATCAAAGTATACACAACACTCATCTCATTCCTATCCTTCCAATTCATAATGTTGGGGTTAACTCAAATGTTTTATTCGGGATACAAAACACTGATCATTGCATTAGACTCCAACTCATATCCTTAGGTACCATTGCCAATTTTTCGTAATGCCAAGTAGAGGAGTCCTTTTATTTCAATTCACATTTCTTAGATTTCAACTCATATCCTTCGGTACCACTGCCCATTTTTCACAGTGCCAAGTAGAGGAATCTAAGTGTGATTTTTTTTTGGCTTTTAACAAATGCAGTGTTTCCCCAATACTAGAAAGGAATTCAAAGTTTGAAAAGAGAATATGTATCCTGATATGTATCAAATGTAAATTGCAAACCAAAATCAATTGAAGAATCATGAAAATGCTTGACCCACTAAATGAACATCATAAAATCAATCTGTTTAGAAAATTTCTAATTCAAAGAACATATGGACATGACTATTGAGTAAATTTCTAACAAGTACTACATTCAACATGTCTTGATAAATTCCAACCAATCATGCACCTAACTTTAAGAATTTTGCAAGGCTATCATCAGACAAGACTAACATGACAAGTCAATAATGAATTTTGCATCACCATTTGCAATATATGTCTTTAAAAACAATTTCATGAAAGCTCACATAGATCCACACATCATGTTACATGTAAAGAGGGTTATAGCATAGCACTAGAGTGGAAAGCAAGTGGTTCAAATATGTGTTATACACGCAAAGAGTGGGGCCTGTATATGTGGACCAGGCCCACGAATAGTGGCATATAAGAACAATGCCAATATCAAAACCAATATCCACACATAAGTGTCATAACAAATCCATAGAGTCAGAACACAACAACCAAACAGAAGCTGGAGTAAAGACAGCTCACCCGCTCTAAAATGTTGCATAGTCCTCTATACAATGTCGTATACGTGAGAGGAGAAGGTGGCGATGTCGTCAGGTTGCATAGTGTACTTCACGGGTGAACCCCGCCGGGTTCACTTGGTCGTGAGGTGCACTGAGCTGCAGTAAAAATCCAGCAAAAATCTCCAGTCCGCATAGCGCATCTACATCACAAGAATAAAACTCTATCAGTGTATATCAATATCAAAATCTCCTAAAGTTGTACTAGATAAGCAAGAGAGTGAACTATTCAACGATGGTAAACTAAAAACTGAATGACAAACAAAGCAACTAAAAGAAAATGAAAACAACGAGAAAACTTGGGTTGCCTCCCAAGAGCGCTAGTTTTAGGTCAATAGCTCGACCATAAAAGTGTTATTCATAAATCAGAATGAAGATGAAATTACCAAGTGGTTCATACCTTGAAGACTCAGAAAATGATTTCAAGCTTGTTTTACCTTCATCAGTTACCTTGGTTGTTTCCTTATGCAAATTTTCAAATTGTACCTTCTTCAAGTTGACTGGTTCAATTGAATCTAGGAGTATAGCAAAAGGTTGAGCTTTTTCATTGTCCTTCACCTTCTCTTTAGTTGCAAAACAGATATCTATAGGAACCACAAATAATTTGTCAATCATATCTTGGTTAACTACTTCCTCAACAACATCAACATTGTGACAAGAGCCTACAAAAGAAGGTATATCCTCAAGTCGTTTCTCATGTTCTATCTCCTCTTTTGATTGTTCAGGTTGAAGTGTCTCAGGAGATTTAATCTCAGTGTCATGTGCAAGCATCCTAGGCTCCTCAAGTTGTTTGTCGCTCCGAGTAGAGATTGCATTGCAATGCCCCCTCGGGTTAACTTCTGGCTGTGATGGAAGCTTCCCTAGCGCTCTAGAGGATGAGCTAGCCTGCTGCGCAAGCCGGCTCTCCAACATTTTGTTGTGTGTCTCCAAGGAGTCTATCCTTGTCATCATCAGTTTCATCATGTCAGTCAGCCCTTCTATATGCTTAGTTGAGAGTCCTGGGCCGGTCTTGGAGGAGGATTGTAATTTGCTTGTTGAAGGGGAGGATTGTAGTTTCTCTGTTGGAACCTAGGTGGCTGCCTGTAATTTTCTTGTTGTGGCGGCCTGAAGTTCCCTTGCTGAGGTTGAACTTGTGGTGGTGCTTGCCCTGGTTGTATAGGCTGCGTGGTCCGGTAGGAGAAGTTCGGGTGGTTGCGCCAGCCAGGATTGTAATAGTTGGAATAGGGGTTGTTCATGGAGTTCATATTTCCAACTGCATTAAGATGTTCAGGCTGACTTTGGACCACTTATCCATCTCCCACCCGGCACTCAGCACCTACATGTCCTGCAATGCCACACAACTCACAAGATAATGAATTAGTGTCTAGAGAGTTAACAGACCATGAATCAATTTTCTTAGTCAGATTGTCTACCTTCGCAGTGAGAGCGGTTAATGAATCAAGATCGAATTTACCTGCTCTCCTCGAAGGTGTACCTCGCTCTGGATTCCATTGATGATAGTTCAGTGCCATGTCCTCCAGGATGCTTATAGTATCTTCAGGTATTTTGCTCATCAGTCCCGATCCTCCAGCAGCTGCATCGACTGTGAGTCTAGTATTGTATTGCAATCCCATGTAGAACCTGTGTACTAGAACCAAAGTCTCAATCCCATGGTGCGGACATAATCTTCGAAGCTCTTTAAATCTTTCCCAGGCTTCGTATAAAGACTCTCCATCCTTTTGCATGAAGCTCGTTATCTAGTTTCTGAGGTGGATTGTCTTCGAAGGAGGGAAATACTTCGAGAGGAAAGCTTGAGACAGTTCATCCTATGTCCGTATTGAAGCTGAGGGGATCGTGTGGAGCCATGCCCTTGCTCTGTCCCACAAAGAGAATGGGAACAAGCGTAACCTAATAGCATCAGAAGTAGCTCCATTAATCTTTAACATATCGCAATATTCTAAAAACATAAACAAATGCATATTTGGGTCCTCAAGAGGAGAACCACCAAATTGATTTTGTTGTATCATGGAAAGTAATGCAGGTTTAATTTCAAAATTATTGGCCTCGACACTAGGCCTGACTATTCCTGATTGAAACCCATGTGTAAAAGGTGCTGCATATTCTCGTAGTGTTCTGGCATTGTTGTTGTTCACCAGTTGAGGCGCTGGTTCGTTCTCCATGTCGATGTGAAGGTGTTCCATCTGTTCTTGGCCTTCCTTTTGCTGAATTTGATTAAGCTTTCTTTTTTGTCTGAAGGTCCGTTCTATCTCAAGATCGATTTCAAATAGTGGTCCTGCCCTAGAACTTCTTTGCATAAAAATTTGTTAGATCCGAATATGAAGTTCAAAGCAAGTAACGAGCAGAAAGCAATGTGAAACAGAATAAGAAAGAAAAAAGAAAAACTAACTAAAGCTTAGCCTCCCAAAAACATAGAAATATACTAATATCAACCGTTGTTCCCCGGCAACGGCGCCAAAAATTTGACACTATCCGCAAGTGATGACACCAAAATATATAGTATATTTTGTATCATTTTGGATATCTTTTCATGCTAAATTGAGGATCTTTTACTTGTTTTCATGCTAAATTCATCGAATATTGCAAAGTCTACTTCTATTTTGGTTTTTCATGATTTTCAGGTAAAAAGGCATTATTTCAAGGAGTTTTCAAGCAAAATCAAACACATAGAAGAGTTACCATCATCAAGAGGAGATCACCTAAGAAATTTCATGCAAAACGGAGCAACTCAGCAAATTACGGCAGTGCCGTAACCTATTTTACGGTATCGTATTTTCATACGATATCGTAAAATCCGAGCCCTGCCGTATTTTGGGGAGTTTTCCAAACAGAAGGTTTTCATGATTTTATGGCACTGCCGTAAGAAATTACACTGTTGTAATTTGGAGCGCTTCAGAACAGAGACACTTGCCGAAATTACGGCACTACCGTAAACTATTTCACGGTGTCGTATTTTCCAGACAATTCAGACTAGAGAACTCGTCCGATTTTATGGCACAGCCATAAACTATTTTATGGTACCGTATTTTGAGCAATTTTTGACCAGAAAGTTGCCCAAAAAATACGGCACTACCGTAATATATTTTACGGTACCGTAATTACACTCAAAAACGTGATTTTTACGGGTCCGAAATGTGCGCGGGCCATAACTTTTGATTCAGAGCTCCAAATTGAGATCCGAAAGTTGCTGCCAATTCATCATTAAGAGGAGAACATGCACGAAGTGAAAGGATGAATGCTTATCCAGTATCAAGGGAGCAATCTATAGAGAGGCATCTAAGGTTTGGCCTCACACCGAGAGGCGTAGAGGGCATCGCAGGCCTTGATTTTTACGTAGAAGCTTCGCCTCGAGGAGAGAAAGACGCCACAGAAGTTTCAGATCAAAAGGAGTTCAGGTGGAGGAGAAATCAACGAAATAGCGGGGACAGCACTATTCATCACAGAAAATACGGCTGTAATTTATATTACAGCCTTGTTGTTAAGTTGTTTTCTTCTTATTCTTCAATTTATTCCACTTTGAAACTATGGTTGATTGTATTTCTTTTTCCATGCTAGCTTAATACTCTTTTGGGACATGGGGAAGTAGTTCTCCTTGATTTTTAATGATTAGA
This sequence comes from Costus lasius, assembly GCA_027563935.2. Classification (NCBI taxonomy): domain Eukaryota; kingdom Viridiplantae; phylum Streptophyta; class Magnoliopsida; order Zingiberales; family Costaceae; genus Costus; species Costus lasius. The sequence continues at coordinate 81,718,306 of CM050453.2, read as the reverse complement.
TAATCTTCTTTTTTCGTCATGATAATTTTGCCATGATAATTTTGCTTATGTGATATTTGTGCTTAGACTCTCTATAGATCCACGTTACTAATCATGTTTTTAGAATTTTCGCTATTGACCGAAAGGTAATCGCTTGAGAATTTAGAGCCCTAGAATTGCATGTTAGGAACCCTTCCTTAGGTTAGATCCAATTTGTTCAGTTCTAGTAGATTAATTGCCATGATAATAACATGAATCTATAGATCGAGTCTAATTATCAAACGTGGAGATCTTGCACGAAAGTGAGGATCGGAACGTTGGAGATCCATGAGTAAAACTAGTGTTGAGGCTCGGATGCACGAAAGTGATCCTTGAGATTCAACTAGAGACAATCAACTTAGAACTCGGATGCGCGAAAGTGATCTTTGAGTTCTTTGATTGATGATTTACTTATCTTTAGCGTTGGGATAGATCTTGCGCGAAAGCGAGGATTGATCCCTACATGATTGTCTGCACGAAAGTGAGATGATCCCTGTATGAAGTAAATTAAGTCTTTATCATGATAAAATTAGTTTGACGACCTTTTATTTATGTCTAGTCATTGAAATTAAGGTGGATGAAACCTTAGTCCCAGTTTTCTCTCTGTGATTATCTCTTTAGCATATTCTTTGCATAGTTATTTCTATCATATTCGGCTTGCTTAGCTAGTGAGAAAATATCTATTTGGTACTTAACAATAAGATCTCTGTGGTTCGATATCTTTCTTTATTACTTCGAGTATCCGTGCACTTGTGGACACAACAAGTTTTAGGCGTCGTTGCCGGGGACCTTAGTTTTGTTAATATCAAAATAGTTGGTAGTATTGCTAGACTAAGTTTTATTTGTTTTAGATTTAACTTTGTTTTTTTTTCTTTTTGCAGGTTTTGGATTTTCACAAGTTGGGACAGAGCTTGTATTTCTAAAATTTGTGAATTTGCTTGTGTTTTAGATTTTCTATTTTTGTTATATGTTCTGAAAAAAATAAATTGATTGGTGTTGGATTATCTTTCTGTCCTTGATAAATATGAAAATGACTCCTAATTACAACTTATGGTTCCCTGAAAAAAATAGAGTATACACACCACATAAAGATTATTCATAGATGACTATTGTAGAAATAGCAAAATTACACTCATATTTTGTCACACGTAATATTTGTAAGTCTTCTGATCATTATACTTGTGATTGCAAATTTGACATGCCTCAAAATTCTAATTCTTCATGTTATCAAGATGATCATTATTATTCTGGTTGGGAAAATCAAAATTCTTTTTATGATGATTGCTCTAATCATTTTTCTGTGCGATGCTTTGAGGATACTGAAAAATCTAGCTTAGAGACTATGTTGAAAAGATTGATAGCTAATCAAGAAAAATGTCTGGCAGAGCAAAATAAAATTTTGAAAAAACAAAACCAAAGGCTGAGCAATCAAAGTAAGCAAATTGAGAATCTTAAGGGTTTGGTAATTTTCAAGAAGAATCTTTGACTGCTAATACTGAATTGCTAGAAACCCAGATTGCACAAAAAGCATGTTTATTTGAATTTGATACTGAGGAACTTGAACTAGAAAATCCCCCTCTGATTATGATTGTTTTGAGATTGAGCCTTATGTGAATATTCATGAATCTCCTTCAAATTTTGATTGTTGTGAAATTGATTCATCTGCTAATTTATTTGTGGAAAAGGTTGAGAAAATTGAAATTGAAAAACCTTCTTTTGATGATAATTCTGATTTTGATGAAAACTTATTTATGGTTAAATCTGATGAGCATGATGAAGATTCAAAAATTATAGACATTAATGAACCCCACTGTGATTTTGGTGATATTTTTGAAATTAATGATAAATCTTTTGTGGTTAACTCTGATTTTATTAATTCTTTTTCATATGATTCTGACTTTGACTCTTCTGATGATGAATTAGTTGTGGGGAAGCATGAAGAAATTAATTTTGAAGAGTCTCATCTTGACTTTAATGATGACTTTGAAATTGATAAATTGTTTGATGAAGTGCATGAAGAACCTGTAGATGATTTGAAAATTATGAAAATTGATGAATCTCATGTTTTGCCCATATCTAATGTCCAATCTCCTGATATATTTGAAAATTTGTGCTTTATTGAGGAATCTAATGTAGAACAGAAAGACTATTATTATGATGATCCAATGCTTGAATATTTTGATTTAAGTCCTATTGCAATTGAAGATAGAAATTTGAAGAAAGGACTTATGATTTTGTATATAGACAAACATAGGAAGATCATTGAAAATTTTGATTTTGATTTCCGCATATTTGAGAAAGCCACTGCGATTTTGATTTATATGAAATTCTGGATTTTTGGATTAGTGGCCAAACTTTTTGGACAGCGGAAAAGAAAGAAATTACATGCTCTTTACTTTGGAACTGATTCACCTGCTTCACCATGATTTTTAATTTTTGGTCAGGCTATGGACCTAAAATTAGCGCTTCTTGGGAGGCAACCTAGGCGCTCTTGTTTAGTTTAGTTGCTTTTATTTTAGTTTATTTTTAGAATTAATTTTTCTTTTATTTTTGCAGGTAAAAATAAATTTTATGCAAAATACGGCACTACCGTATTTTATATTACGGTCGTATTTTAGGCTATTTTACAATCAGAAACTTTTTTAGTTTTTACGGCCCTACCGTTTTTATTTCTATGGTACCGTATTTTTGCCAAAATTTTTTCCCGAGAGTTCAACCTATTTTACAGTACTACCGTAATGTTTTTTTAGGGTACCGTATTTTTGTGTATTTTTGAGTCGTATGTTTGTGATTTTTGAAAAATACGGTAGTGCCGTAAATATTGTTATGGTACCTTATTTCCTGCATATTTCCGACCCGAGAACTGTTTGGAAAATACGGCACTGCCGTAATTTATTTTACGGCCGTAATTTTTGAAAAAAAATTAAAAAAAATTTTGATTTCTGTTTTTTAGAATTTTATTATCTGATTAGGTATTTTCTTTAGGTATTTTGCTTGCAACTTGTTATTCTTTTGCCTCCAGATCCTGAAATCTTCAAGGGCAACCGTCTTCCACCTCTTGCGGAGCACTACTAGCGGCCTCTTACTCCTTTTGCTGCCTCTATTTTCATTGATTATATTTATTTTTGCAACATGATCTTTATTATTGACCCTGATATCTTTTCATCTATGCAACATCATCTCTTACCGCTCTCCAGCCAACGATCTCACCTCCAGGACTGTAGACTCTAGCAGGCTACTAGAGATTACTTATTCTACTATTGGCACCATCATCTATTGCATATACTCCTCCACCAGCACACTTTTGGGACCAGACCACTGATGATATCTATTATTATTATTATTATTTTAGACTGTTTTTGATCTGAGCCTTATGTGAGCCTTATGTACCTTAAATTTTGCAGAAAATTTTCAAAAGGCACATCTTTGGACCCAGCTGCATTGGCCTGATAATGATTGAGCATGATCTATATAGTTTTGTCAATATCACTTGCACTCTCTTATTAATGACCATTTCATATAGTGCATCTTTGACTTTATCATATTTATACTACTTATTGGTTTTCTCTTGAAAAATGATTTTATGGATATATGGAACTCATTGTTTTGATGATGATATTATTCAAATGTGTTGTTAAAATTGATGAAAGCATATGATCCACTTTCTACTATATGATGGCATGATTTATTGATAAAATTTCTATTGATAAAATATCTTCCTTGATGATGTGAGTATTTATACTTGTGATTAGAGAAAAACCCTATCATGTTAGATTTATTTCTTCAATGCATATCTATTTTTGAAATTTGACATTGGTTGATGCATGAAATTTTGGGTAGATGTGTTATTTAAAGAATAAGATCTAAAGGTGAAACTACTCCTTTAAATAAAATGAGCATATGAGTATGATTTGTGAATTGATATCAATTGATCAACCTAGTAGATGTTTAGTCTATTTTGCTATTTGTTGGGAAAGAAGAATCCAAGATCCACAAAAATAGTGATAGACTTCCCTACTTGGCACTATGTAAAATTGATAGTGGTACCTAAGACATGGGTTGAAGTCTATGCATGAAAAATAAAGAGAGATAAAAAGAATAAAACTCCTCTACTTGGCACTATGTAAAATTGACAGTGGTACCGAAGACAAGGGTTGAAGTCAAAAATAAAAAGTGTGTATCTAAGTGGGTACATGCCATCTTTACAAAAACAAACAAAAAAAAGGGAAAAAATGTGTGAAAAAAGATCTTGGAAAACTAATTCCTATAAACAAAAGCATGATAGATTTGAACTGAAAACTGGGTGAAATCATGAGATTGAAAATTCTATTTATTATACAAGTTGCAAAGTTTTATTTGGTTGAATTGTGGATCCAGAGGGTTGAGTTCTAAGAATGATATGTTTACTTGACGTTTTATAAAGCAATTAATGGAATTCTTCATTGATGATTGTACTTTAGAAATTTATTGAGCATGAAAAGGTTTTTCTTTTAATCAATTTTTGATTTTTGCTTGAGGATAAGCAAAGTTTGAGCCTTATGTATTTGATGACACCAAAATATATAGTATATTTTGTATCATTTTGGATATCTTTTCATGCTAAATTGAGGATCTTTTACTTGTTTTCATGCTAAATTCATCGAATATTGCAAAGTCTACTTCTATTTTGGTTTTTTATGATTTTTAGGTAAAAAGGCATTATTTCAAAGAGTTTTCAAGCAAAATCAAACACATAGAAGAGTTACCATCATCAAGAGGAGATCACCCAAGAAATTTCATGCAAAACGGAGCAACTCAGCAAATTACGGCAGTGCCGTAACCTATTTTACGGTACCGTATTTTCATACGCTACCGCAAAATCTGAGCCCTGCCGTATTTTGGGGAGTTTTCCAAACAGAAGGTTTTCACGATTTTATGGCACCGCCGTAAGAAATTACACTGCCGTAATTTGGAGCGCTTCAGAACAGAGACACTTGCCGAAATTATCGCATTGCCGTAAACTATTTCACGGTGCCGTATTTTCCAAACAATTCAGACCAGAGAACTCATCCGATTTTATGGCACGGTCATAAACTATTTTATGGTACCGTATTTTGAGCAATTTTTGACCAGAAAGTTGCCCAGAAAATACGGCACTACCGTAATATATTTTACGGTACTGTAATTACACTTAAAAACATGATTTTTACGGGTCCGAAACTTGCGCGGGCCATAACTTTTGATCCAGAGCTCGAAATTGAGATCCAAAAGTTGCTGCTGATTCGGCTTTGTGGGGAAAACATGCACGAAGTGAAAGGATGAATTTTTATCCACTATCGAGGGAGAAATTGACAGAGAGGCGTCTAAGGTTTAGCCTCACGTCGAGAGGCGTAGAGGGCACCTCAGGCCTTGATTTTCACATAGAAGCTTCGCCTGGAGGAGAGAAAGACACCACAGAAGTTTCAGATCAAAAGAAGTTTGGGTGGAGGAGAAATCAACGAAACAACGGTGATAGCATTGTTCATCACAGAAAATACGGCTGTAATTTATATTACAGCCGTGTTGTTAAGTTGTTTTCTTCTTCTTCTTCATTTTCTTCCACATTGAAACTATGGTTGATTGTATTTCTTTTTCCATGCTAGCTTAATACTCTCTTGGGACATGGGGAAGTAGTTCTCCTTGATTTTTAATGATTAGATAATCTTCTTTTTTCGTCATGATAATTTTGCCATGATAATTTTGCTCATGTGATATTTGTGCTTAGACTCTCTATAGATCCACGTTACTAATCATGTTTTTAGAATTTTTGCTATTGACCGAAAGGTAATCGCTTGAGAATTCATAACCCTAGAATTGCATGTTAGGAACCCTTCCTTAGGTTAGATCCAATTGTTCAGTTCTAGTAGATTAATTGCCATGATCATAACATGAATCTATAGATCGAGTCTAATTGTCAAACGTGGAGATCTTGCACGAAAGTGTGGATCGGAACGTTGGAGATCCATGAGTAAAACTAGTGTTGAGGCTCGGATGCACGAAAGTGATCCTTGAGATTCCACTAGAGACAATCAACTTAGAACTCGGATGCGCGAAAGTGATCTTTGAGTTCTTTGATTGATGATTTACTTATCTTTAGCGTTGGGATAGATCTTGCGCGAAAGCGAGGATTGATCCCTGCATGATTGTCTGCACGAAATTGAGATGTTCCCTTTATGAAGTAAATTAAGTCTTTATCATAATAAAATTAGTTTAACGACCTTTTATTTATGTCTAGTTATTGAAATTAAGGTGGATGAAACCCTAGCCCCAGTTTTCTCTGTGTGATTATCTCTTTAGCATATTCTTTGCATAATTATTTCTATCATATTCGGCTCGCTTAGCTAGTGAGAAAATATCTATTTGGTACTTAACAATAAGGTCTATGTGGTTCGATATCTTTCTTTATTACTTCGAGTATCCATGCACTTGCATACACAACAGCAAGTGTACGAAAATGTCGAAGTAATATAAAAGATATTATCTCCCACACGGAACAAGGTGAGTACTAGAAATTCTAATTTTTGGAATCTAAGCAGATCAAATCGTGGTTTTTGGAACAAGAAAACTAAAGCTAAGCAAGTCGTAAATAAGAAATCAAATAACTGCAGCAGGGAGATTATATGAAAGCGAATATCAGGGCTCGAGTTTCCACCTCTTTGACGATTTTAAACGCTCTAAGAAACAAATGCCGGTTATAAGGATTTACAGATTTGCATAAGGAATCTACCCTATTGTACGAAGGTGCCCTCTTTCAAGTGTACACCTTGGTGCTTGCCTAGAACGTCTCCTACTTTCGCGGTGGATCATTTTCGACAAACCCGATGGGTTCCGTGGTAGATTATGGACCCTCGAGCGAAGGGCAAGCACTTTCCCGTCAAGCCTACACAAGATTCACAATGAGGTTCGGTCGTTACGGTCCTACTTTCGTTATGAACCGTAACCACTATAACATGATAATACTTGGTCAGAGTACAAAATCAAGAAATAAGCGCGTCAAGTGAAATATGCTTAAGTTGTGATCCAAATAACAAGATTAAAACAAGATTTGCATAAAGAAATCGTCAGAGGGCTTCAACCTAGCCCTAAAAGCAAGTTTATGCTACCACCATCGTTGAATCACTCAAAATACTATCTTTATACATAGGAAAATCATAGGAAAAAGTTTCTAACAGGGAAGAGATGATTAACCGAAAAAAATAAACAAGAATCACAGGGTTTCGATGATCGAATCTCCAGAAATCCGCTCGAAGTCGCTGAATCGCCGTGTTCTTCCACCCTAGCTGCTTTGTTGTCTCCTCTCCTCTCTGATTAGGTCACAAAATTTAGGGCTTTTATATTCTTTCTCTTCTCCTCGAAGTAAGCTTTCCAAAAAGTCCTCACTTGCTAAATTTGGACTTGAATCGGGCCCAAAATCGCCAAAATACTGAATGGGTGTCGGTCAACTCGCCCTAACTCGCCTTTTCCTCGATTGCTCCCCAAATATGGCACGAGAATTAGAGCTTTTATGTTCCTTGCCTTCTCCTTCGAATCAGCTTTCTATAGAATCCTCACTTGCTAAATTTGGACTTGAATCGGGCTTGAAATCAGCGTAAAACCGAGTGGAGGTCGGGCTGTTCCGACACCTTCACGGGTGAACCCCATGGGGTTCACTAGCCAGTGAAGTGTGTGGCAGATTTCAGAAACCTTTGACATCATCGGTGAACCCTGCCGGGTTCACCAGGCAGTGACGCGCGTGCTGAATTACGTCCTTCGGCAAGATCACGTGGGGTTCACCTGGCCGTGAAGTCCAGAAAGGGCTCCGATTGAGCCCAAATTTTACGGGCAGCTTCGTCTTCTCATAAGGAATCACCCCATGCTTTTAGATTCTTCAAAAAGTCTTCAAATTTGGGTGATTTTACCTGAAATTCAATAAGACAGACGAAAAGTGAAGATTCTGAAGTTTTTAACTAAATAAGCCTTAAAGGAGTGTAAAAGCATTAAAATAGGTCTAAATTCATCATGGAAAGATAATAAAAATCACTACTAAAATGCAAGGCATCAGTTGTTGGTAAAACTCTAGTTTTTTCCCTTATTATTCCTTCATTTTACCTCATTAGTCACTGATGTCACGTATTTGTATAGTATTTTTGCTATACTTTTCATACATAATTTCTCATATTCTTATCATATTTTCAATTATTTCGACTCAAATCCTTTTGTTTGTTCAGAATCTTCAGCTTTCTTCACTTTTAGCATGTTTCAGGCAAAAATGACTAAAGTTTGATAGAATTTGAACGATCCAAGTGCATAGATGAATTCTACAAGTCAAGATGAAGCTGTCCATCAAATTTCGTGCAATTCGGAGTTTATTTTCAAAATACGGCACTGCCGTATTTATTACCACGGCCGTATTTTTGGAAGAGAATAGAAGGAAATACGGCACTGCCTATGATATTTATCACGACCGTATTTTGATGAAGAAAATCCATAGAAAGAAATATGGCAGGGCCGTATTTATTTTCACGATAGTATTTTTGTCTGCCCAACTCGCGATTCACTCAGTTTTTCACCCGATTGAATTCCTTTTCACACCGAAATTTGGGGAAAACCTATTCTGAGGGTGGAGAACTATATAAGGAGGTTTTGGACCGATTATTAGGATTTTTGGAGGATTTTCAAGGCGAATTCGAGGAAGAGGCGAGAATTAGGGTGACAGGCGGCAAACGACGATTCTTCACCGGAAAAGCTTTGGTCTTCGGATTGTTGGTGTCGATCTTCATCAGGAAACCTTAATCCTTATCTTCCTTCGTCGATTTCATATTTATTTGCCAATTTGTAATCACAAACATGGATTTTTATAATGTGAACATGTCAGCGTAAACCTTTTATTCAGGATTTAGGGTGTAACCCTCTATGTTTTCATGACTTAATCATTGATTTCTTTCTTATGAAGCAATTTACTTGTGTTAGATCCAATTATTATTGTGTTTATTTACATGTTGATTACTGGCCATGATTTGCATGTTTTGAGATGTCGCAAAAAGTACTGAGAGGTGAATTACGATGTCGGATCTACAATTTTTGGACAAGTTGATTTGAACACAAGAGTAGTTTTAAATCAGCTTGAGGGATCTCTAGATTTATCAAGAGTTCATTGGGTTTATCTTGAGTTAATAACCACGAGAGTAGGGGGTTATTTTAGATAGACAATGGATTGTACTGCCGAGAGGGGGCAATCTGTACATGCAGATAAATCCCCGTTAACACAAGAAATCCTTCTTAGGATACCTTAAATTATAGAAAGTCATGATACATAGTGTGGTGAACCCAAAATCCTGAATTCTCCATCAAATTGATTACAACTAAAGTCTGTTTTACTGTTTCTTCTATTTAGTGAAGATAAAGAAACCCTTCTATTTAGATTAGTCTAGCTAACAATCTAAAGTAGAGTTAGTACTTGATCATTGGTCCTTGTGGGATCGATATTTTTATTACTTCGATTTGTTCGTGCATTTGCAGAACACATTAGTCACCCCTAAGAATGAGGTGTCCCCACTTGGTTAATCCCACTCTCATGCAAGCTTGAGGTGGCTTGAAAAGACAATCATGATGTGTTTTAACTTCATCCATTTAACTTAAGTAATTATTTTCTTTCTCTCTTTTTTTTTTAACTTCACAAACTAATGAGTTATTTTCAATATACATTTTATTCTATTTTTTTATTAGACATCTTACATGGTTGAACTTACACTTTAGTTCTTTTCTTTATACACTATTCCCCTTGAGCTCTTAATATGGGTATTTATCTTTAATTACTTAATAATCTTCATAATTATGTTAAAGATAAATTATGGATATCACATCCACAGTCCAAAACAAATAAAATTTGTAACTTGCATAATAATATGAGTCTCGATCTCATGAATTCACCTTGTGTTCAGTTCAATACTACCATATTTTCATTTAAAGGAATAAGACTTGCAAAATCTTTTTTTGATTATTATATATTTTTAATTTTGACATTCTCTAAATCGATTATCACCTTTTTTCTGGAGACGATTTTATAGTACTCCGGCCACATAGCCAATGTAATAAAACTCATATCTTTAAAGTTAGCAGAGTTGGGACTCATAACAAAAGATAGCGGAGTTAATGTCAAATGATTTTTCTTTGTCAAGTACCCACATAGATATATACTTTTATTTTCTTTCACTTTTTTTTAGACTTCAACTCATGTCTTCGATTCCACTGCAAATTTTTTGCTGTGTCAAGTAGAGGAGTCCGTTTTTTGGATTTTGGATTCTTTCTTCCCAACAAATAACATAATAGATCAAACATCTACAAGACTAATCAATCAATGTAAACTCATTCAAATTATACTCATCTACTCATCTTATTTGAAAAAGATGTTTCACTCTCAAATCGCATTCCTCAAACAATATACTTACTAAAATCTTATGAACAATTGATAAAAAATAAAAAAAATGAGAAGATATATATTGAAGAAATAAACTAAACAATAAGAATTAACATAATAACACAAACCACAAATCATATCATAATATCATCCAAAAATAGTCATAGCATCACAATGCGCCTACACATGGCGCCAAATAACCACCACACCACAGGTCACAAATCATCATAATATCAAAGTTATACAATCCACTGAAATGTGGAATACAAAGAAATAAGAAACATGAATGCATCTTCCCCTACAAAAAGAATGCATCATCCTCGATGCAAGAAGCAGAGAATGAGATAGTAGGAGAAGAGATACTCACAATGCACTACTTGTCTGTGTCGGTGTCGGTCTCCTAGCCAACCTCCTTGCTAGGGCTAGCCTCTCCCTTAATCTGATCTGGGTCCTTCTCCTCATTAGAGCATAAGTGGTCCCAGAGAAAATCCTAAATGTCCTGGATAAAATTATAAATTATCTTCAGAAGGCGTCCCTAATGGAACACCTTTGTAGAAAATGCCTGAAAGCCTGCGTCCTGGGCACTAGACCAACCTCTTTGAGGCGGGACTGTACCCCGTTATGAAGAACTAGCTCTAGGCGTAGAAAAGCCAATACCCATCCCAAATGGATCACTACCTTCCCAGGTGGGTGGTGGTGGCACGGAGTCCAGTGGTGTAGGAAGATCATCAATAGATGTAGTCCAGGGAACCTTCCAATTTGCCTAATTTTGGACTGTAGTCCTTTCCTTGTTCGGCAGTGGCAAAGTTGGAGAGTTCGGTCCCAGGATCAAACAAAACACGTCGCCCTCATAGACGATCATCCGAATGGCAACACATGTCTCTACATCGATCCTAGGACTCCCCCCATGTAGTCTCAACCCTGAATGGGTCCCCATCTGATGAGTTGTATTTACATCATATTTTTGCCTATATTTTATATGATATTTAAGCTTAATTTTATGATTTTATACTAATTTTTAGTGTTTTTACTTTCTTTGGTATGAATTCTTTATTTTTCTTAGTTTTTATGAAAAAGCAAGTTAAATTGCATAAAATGATAGATTTTGAGAGTTTTAAAGCCATAGCATCATTCCCGAGGAAATTACGAAATTGCACATCAAATTTGGAGCAAAACCAGAGTCAGACGCAAGATTCACGGTCACGGCCGTGAGTTTCACGATCAAAAGGGAGCTCTGCGGCTAAGTATAGAAGTTCATAGAAACTTTCACGGGTGAGGCTGTAAGTCCTTCATGGGCCGTGAGTTTTTCTGTATACACAACTTTTACTTAGAGAAACTTTCATCGTCGCAACTGCGAACGATTCACGGGCCGTGAGTTTTTCTGCCTCTTCCAGTTTTTCATTTGATTCGGCCTCGAATCGAGTCAGAATTGAACAAAACTTTCTAGAATTCTTCCTTGATCTAAACTGATTAAACTATAAAAGGAAGGAATTTTTGAGGGTTTAAGAGACTTTTCCGAGTGAAGATGAACACAGGCGGCGGCTAGGGAGAAAATGAATTCCGAGGCAAAATTTGAGCGTGAAGATCACGCAAAGGAAGAATTGGACGCTTCATCTTTATCTCCAGATAGAGGGAAGCATTTCTATTTACCTTTCTAGTGATTTCTTGTACTTTTATTAGGATTCAATGCAATATTCATCAACAAACATGCTGTTTCCTATGAACATGAACGAGTAAAGTTATTTTCAGGATTAGGGATGTAGCCCACTCATGTTTATGAATTAAATTTTGTATTTTCATCTTTGTTAAGACATTTTAAAGAGTTGATTTGATTAGATGTATATTTATTTACGTGATTTACTATGGCCAAGTATATTTACGTCTTAGACGTTGTGAGAAAGACCGAGAGGTGAATTGCAATGCCAGAACTATTATTTGCAAACCTACGAATCCAATCATGAGAGTAGTTTGGGTTCGTTTGAAGGATTTCCAGATTTTTCACATAACTTAATGGGTCTATTCATGTTAATTGTCATGAGAGTAGGGAATTAATATGAATAGATACCAGGTTATACTTCGAGAGGAAGTAATTTGTACCTTCGAAAAAATCCCTTTCAACACTATAATTTTATGATTAAAGAATTTATTTTGTTATGATTCATAATTGCCAGTGTGGTAAAACCCCGAGTCTCGACCTTTTGCATATTGATTTCTACCCTAAACACTACCTTTTTGTTTTCACACTTAGAGGTTTCATACAAAAAAAAACACAACTTGAATCATCTAGGTACAAACTAATCATGTAATCGGTACTTGACCGCTAGATCCTCGTTGGCAACGATCTTATTTTTATTACTTCGATAAAGCCGTGCACTTGTCACCACATCAGGTTTTTGGCACCGTTGCCGGGGATCAGGCGAACCAATATCAATTTAATCGATAATTTTATAGACTATATATTTTCTTTTATTTTTCACATTTATTTTGTTTTTACAGTTACTTTCTACTATTTTTATTTATTTGATTAACACGTTGTATGCCCAGAGCCTTAAAGACAAGTACCTTATTTCCTAAAGATCCAGAGATTGAACGCACCTTCCGCCTTCGCAGGAAACTATAATTTCAAACTCAAATAGCTACAAAGGAAGGTGTGATGGCTAACAATCAGTCATTAAGGGATTTTATAGTACCTAACATATAGGGTTTCAATTCCAGCATTGTTCGACCTAATGTGGAGGCAAAAACTTCGAGCTAAAGCCAGCATTAATGACCATGGTTCAGCAGAACCAGTTTGGGGGTTCTCTGAGATAGGACCCTAATCTTCATCTTGCTGTTTTCTTAGAGAATTGTGACACTGTTAAGGTTAACGGTGTGTCTTCCGATGCAATTAGACTAAGGATGTTTCCATTTTCTCTCAGGGATCACACCTGTGCTTGGTGTTATATTCTCTTTCCTCCAAATCGATTACTACATACGATGAGCTTTCACGCTCATTTCTGACCAAGTATTTTCCACCAAGTAAGATAGTGCAACTGAGAAATATGATTGTTTCGGACAGAAAGAGGGAGAATCACTCTATGACGCTTGGGATCGTTTCAAGGAACTTCAGAGCATATGTCCACATCATGGGCTTGAGAAATGGGTCTTAATCCATATTTTCTATAATGGATTGGACTATAGCACTAAGCTCATGGTGAATGCTATGGCTAGGGGAGCTATCTGAGCAAAAATGTAGAAGATGCAATGACCTTGCTTGAGGACATGGCCATAAATCAAAATCATTCGTCCAATGAGCGAGGTACTACATCAGCAGGTATTGGTAAGTATAGCAGCGATTCATTGACTTCCCTCGTTGCAAAGGTCGATTCTCTATCTCAAAAGTTAGATTCTTTTGCTTTTTCTTCTGTTGCAGTTAACTCTATTTCTCATGAGGTTTGTGGTATTATAGGTCATGCTTCTACTAACTGTTAGCTATTAGCCTCACCACAAGATGACTCTTGTCAGGAACAGATAAATGCTTTAGGCAACTACAACCAACGGCAAGTGAACGATCCATATTTGGCTACCTACAATCCAGGCTAAAGGAACCACTTGAATCTGTCATACAAGAATAATCAAGGACAAGTTCCTCAGCAATTCAATCAACAGAATAATAGGCCGCGACCAGGTTTTCAGTCCAGGCAATTCAATCAGTCTCAAAAGTCTAACATGAAATCCCTTTTGGAAAACTTCGTTGTTGCCCAGAAGAAGCACAACGAAGATGTCTCTGATGCTATTAAGCATCTAACATCTCATGTGGATGCTCTGTCAACTTACAACAAGATGTTAGAGAGCCAAATAGCTCAGCAGGAAAGCACTTCCAATAGGCCTGCAGGTAAGCTTCCAGGTCAACCAGAGATGAATCCTAGGGAGCATTGTAATGCTATCACTATTGTGAATGGTGAGTATCTAGATGAGCCTAGGATGCCTGACAAAGAACCTACACCTGAAGTTAGTGAAGAGAAGCTTAAAGAATTTTTACCTAGAAAAGAGATACTAGGGGAGAAGGAGAGAGAGGAAGTTTATGTAGGTCCGCCTGTATATGTTCCACCCATTCCTTACCCTCAGAGGTTAGTAAAGGTAGAATTGGAATGGTAGTTTGATAAATTACCTAAACAAAAAATTGAAAAGCATGGCACTGCAACACTTGAGGCTGAATACAGTGAGGTAAGCCAATCCATAGTGACTAAAAAGGTGAAAGATCCTAGAAGCTTTTTGATTCCCTATCAGATTGGTAAGATCTCTTTTGAGCATGCTTTCTGTGATTTGGGCTCAAGTGTATGTTTGATGCCCTTATCTATTTGTAAGAAGTTTGATAGTGGAGATATGAAGTCGGCAAAAGTTTTGCTTCAATTTGCTAATCGTTTTGTCCAACATTCTATTAGAATCCTAGAAGATGTTTCTATTAAAGTTGGCAACTTTATTATTTTAACTGATTTTATAATTGTGGACATAGAAGGAGAGATGACACGGAAATTTATAGTAAATTTTGTGACATTTGATAGGTCTTTTTGTGTCATATTCATGCTCTTTTGCTTGTTTTTAAGCCTTATTTGTCAAAAATTGTGGAATCTACACCATTTCTTATTTTTTTGTTGATTTTCAGGTAAAAAGTTCCATATTTTGATGGATTTTGAAAGATTTGAGCGCACGAATGAATTTCAGACATCGAGATAAAGCCGTCCGTCAATTTTCATGCAAATCAGAGCAAGTTTGAAAATTACACCCCGGTGTAATATTTATTACGGGCTGTAATTTTCTGCCCAGATTAGACCCCTGCCGTAATGAAAATTACGGTACCGTATTTTTGCCCAGAATTACACAGAAGAAATTACAACAGTGCCGTAATATTTTTCACGGTACCATATTTTCGGCCCAGAATTCATAGAACCACATTACGGTCCTGCCGTAACCAAAATTACGGCCGTAATTATGAATTTGAACGAGTCTTCTGCAGCCGCTCAAAAGCCTAATTTTTGTGATGCAATATTTGAAGATCCAGAGCACCAATTGAAAAACTGTAAAAAGGGGAGTGTTCTATAAATCGAGGAGAGGATTTGAGGACAAGAATGATCAAATTTCATCAAAAATCGAGGAAGAAATCAGAAAGGGATTTTCTAGGGCACGGCCTCGTGCCGAGAGGCACAGAGGCCATCTCAGGCCGTGATTTTCACAAGGAAGCTTCGCCTAGCGGAGGAGAGGATACCCCAGAAGTTTCAAAGCGAAAGGAGATCGATCGGAGGAGAAATCAACGAAAGAACGGGCGTAGGCACTGTTCACTGCGTTTTCTAGAGGAAAATTACGACTGTAATTTCCATTACAGCCGTATTGTAAAGTTGAACTTCTCTCTCTCTTCAATTTTTGATCCTTTGAAATTATGGTTTATTGTAATTCTTCTTCCATGCTAGCTTAAACATCTTTTGGGACATGGGGGTGTAATTCCCCTTAATTTCTTAATGACTAGATTATTTTTTTTACTTTCGTGATGATAATTTTACTATGATAATTCTACTTTTGTGACGATTGCCTTTAATTGTCCATATATTCATATTATTTGTATGTTTTAGAGTTTCTGCGATATGGACCGAAAGGTGATTTGCTAAAACTTGGAACCCTAGATTTGAACGTTAGGAACTCATCGTAAGAAATTAGGTTTGTTCTTATTTCTCGTTTTTAGAAGTATATCGCCATGTTGATAATCTGAACCTAGGATTGAGTTATTGAAACAAACATGATGATATTGTGAGAAATCAAGTATCGGATTGTTGGAGAACCTTAAGTAGAGCTTGTGAAAATTATAGTATGAAAGTATGTAGTTTTCACTTGAGATGATTGATTTAGAATTCGGATGCATGAAAGTGATCCTTGAGTTCTTTATCAATGATTTACTTATCTTCAGCATTGAATAAATCCTGCATGAATGTGAGGATTGGTTCTTTGTAAATTGTCTGCGTGAAAGTGAGATGATTTCTTTATGAAGTAAATTATATCTTTATCATGATAAAATTTGATTGACGAACATCTATTCATATCTAGTCATGGAAGTTAAGGTGGATGAAACCCTAGTCCCAGTTTTCTCTCTGATTATCTGTACGCTCTTCCTATTGTTTACTAGCATCATATTCGATTTGCTTAGCTAGTGAGAAAACAACTATTTGGTACTTAACACGTAGGTCTCTGTGGTTCGATATTTTTTTATTACTTCGAGTATTCGTGCACTTGTGGACACAACAAGAAGATACTAAGTTACCAGTTATCTTGGGTAGACCATTTTTGGCTAGTGTAGGTGCTATCATTGATATGATGAATGAATTTTTTTTTTGCCAAGGGATGAATGAAAAATTAATATTGAATATTGGTGAGAATAAACTAGTGTTTGATTTTTCTATAAAATTAAAGAAACATTCTTTTGCAGAATCTCGCCATAACATTGAAATTGTGGAAAATAAGGTAGATGATAGTGATATCACTAAAGAGGAAGATGAGAAAAATTCCTTGGAAAAATATTTAATGTACAAGAAGGACAAGGGAAGGAGAGATAACACATGGGCACAGTTACAGATGACCAATTTAAGTCCACATGTCGACTTTAGAAGGCATGAAGATAATAAGCTGCACATCATTTACTACGCCTTGGATCCACCAGAACATTCATAAACTTAGCTATGGTCAAGCTAATGACCCTAAACAAGCGCTTTTTAGGAAGCAACCCAAATTTCTAACTTTTATTATTTTTAGTATTAGTTTACATTTTCTTTGAATTTTTAGAGCTTTTTCACAGCATGATGCGATGAATTTTTGTAATGGGAAGCCTTATAATAAGTTGTTCTATATGCAAGAATTTTTTTGAAAATTTTTTCGCAAAGAACATAAGTCTGACGAGATATTCATGGTCACGGCCATGAGTCACTCACGGACCGTGAGTTTTATTTGCAAAGAGCTAAGTCATAGAGAGGTTCACGGTCTCAACCGTGAATGACTCATGGACCGTGAATTCTTCTTTTTTAAACTTAACAGGTGAAACTAGGGTTCACTCCCATGCTCATTAAATGCGATCTTTCAATGATTCCTTCCACCATTGGCGACGAATCTTCTTCTCCGACCTTCCTCTACCTCCGGCTAGTGTTTTTCGACGATCTTGTAGCTGATTTCTACCGGATTTCTTCAGAAGTGCCAGAAGTTCTCCAGGACACAGAGTTCACCGCTAGCACTCAATTTCAGCCCAATTTCTCCCATATATGTGAGCAAACTCTTCCCTAGAGTATTCTTTGGTTTTTCTACTAGATTTGCATGCTTTGGCATCAATTTGGAGCCAAGATTACTTGATTATTGAGTGAGATTCTTGCAAAATGGTGGGTAGGCAATTTTTTGGGTACTGTAGCATCATGGTTTTTACAAAAATTCCATATCTTTGAGTTGATTTGTTTAGAGATTATGGCACTGAGGAGATCAGTTAGGACTAGACCCTATGGGGCAGTAAGGAAGACTAGATATATTGGACCTGCCCCACTGTTTATATACCAGATGATACATGGGGTTCTACCCCATCGTTTTGAGCGTATAGTTTACGACGACTCGAAGCTTGAGACTCAGACATAGACATCAGAGGCTCCGAGTACATCTACGGGACCCTGTACGTCACAGGCTGTAGATGAGCCAGTTAGTTCTCCAGAGTTGGAGATTATATCTGAGCGGCCTGCTGATAGGCTAGAGAGTTGAGACCAGAGGATCGCGAGACGGTATACTAGGCAGCGTACTAGTTGTTCTACATCTGCTTGGGGGAGGAGAGTAGCCCCACATCTATCTCCGGTACTAGAGACCACCAAGATACCAGTGGCACCCCCAGAGCCAGCTACCATTACTGTTGAGATGGAGCATGTTGTTGTTGAGCAGCAGACTACTTCTACCCCTATGGAGGTGGAGGAGGCTACCACATCTGAGCCTCCTTTTGATTTACCAGAGTCCGCTGTTCCTATTGATATGGTGTCTATGGAGGTTGAGGATATTGTTATACCTGATTCAGTGCAGACTCTAGAGATTTCCTCTCAATCATTAGCTCAAGCGGACATACTAGACCCTGAGGCTGCTACACCTCAGTTACCAGACAATCCAGAGGGCTCTCCTAAGATTTTTACTAACTTACCAGAGATTACTATTGATATCTCTGATTTATCACCACAACCATTAGTTGTACCAGAGCTATCTGAGGCTCCAAAGACAGCAACCTCCAGCACCTCAAATGCTAGATATTCCAGAGGTAGTTGTCCCAGCTTCTGTACCATCAGCTTATTCTTTTGAGATTGTGCTACCTTCTTCGATAGCATCTTCGGAGCAGTCTCTAGCATGTACATCTAATCCATCATCGCCAGAGCCATCTCCTCCTGTTCCAAAGCCTGCTATAGTTGAGAGGAGATGAGCACATTCTACACCTCCTGTCCTTATTCCCTATCCACAATAGATTCGATACAGGTGATGCCTTGCATTTTGACAGTGATTTCTAGTATTATTTTATCTCAAATATAGGCTAATTTTAATGTTTCTATACTTTTTTTAGGCTTATTTACTTGTTTGCTGCGGAATCTTCACTTTTTCTTGTCTTTGCAAAATTTTAGGTAAAATCACCCTATTTTGGAGCTTTTTGGAAATTCTAAACTCATGGTGTGATTTCTTATGAGGAGACGAGGACGTACGTCAAATTTGGGCCCAATCCGAGCTTCTTTGGAAAATATGGCCTAGTGAACCCTACGGGGTTCATCGGTGATTCTTACTCGACAAAAACTTCATAGAAGACTTCACAGCCCGGCGGGGTTTGCCCATGATTGTGACCCTGTAGATCGACCTTCACTCGATTTTTCTTCGATTCCAGGCCCTAGAAAAAATCCAAAAAAGGCAAAAAAAATATGTTTCGGAAAGCTATGAGAGAGCAAATCTTTTGGGCATAAAGCCCTCTTTTTTGTGCAATATTTGGAGAGCAATTGACAGACAAAGTGGCTAAGGGTGAGTGGACTGGCGATAAGGGCTTTCCAAAGAGGGTTTTGGGGCAATTTCGTAATGGATTTTCACCAAACTTGGAGGAAACATTTGCATGATCTTCTCCTACCTTTCCTTAGTCCTTGTTTCTAGTTTTGTTTGTCGTTTTGAGAGATCTGTGCAGATTTGTATGGCTTTTGTTGTGTAAACCTTTCTTCGGAGCTCGGATGAAGCCCGTTGACTTGATCTTCTGTATGAATTGAACTTATTTGATATTTTGAGTATTATCTGACCATATTTTACTTAGTAGTTGTTATTTCATAATATTGCCTTCATCACGTAGTATTGTGTGTTAGTCGACACGATCCTAACCGAGAGGAGGGTCGTGTTGGTAGATTCCCTAAGTAGAACTTGCGAACTTTTAACACGAGAGTAGTTAGGATTTGTTCGAGGGTAACATAATCTTTCATAGAACCCAATGGATTTATCTAAAATGATCTTCCGCGAGAGTAGGAGGTTACTTTAGATAGATACCAGATTGTACCGACCGAGAGGGGGCAACTTGTACCATAGGAAAGATTCTTTATATAACATGATAAACTCATACATCAACTAAATTCTAGTTTAGATAGATCAGTTAATGTGGTGAATTCCGTAGTCCTGATATCTCTCAATTATACACCCTTCATATTTTTATTGTCGCTTTTCCTATTTTGTTTATAGTTGAGTTAGTTTACTGACATGTCCCGCAAGTGCACGGTTATGTCGAAGTAATATAAAAGTTGTCGAATCCCACAGGGAACAAGGTTAAGTACCAGAAAATCCAAGTTTCGATAGCTAGGCGAACAAAAACATGGTTTTGCAAACTCTAATTGTAAATGAGAAACTAAATCAATGACTTAGAGAATATGAATGAGAGAGATTAGGGCTATGGTATCCACTGCGATGACGATCAAATATGCAATAAAAAGGATCAATTATAAGGATTCAAGTGTTTTGCATAAGGAACTTATCCCTAAGGTACAAGATGCCCCCTCTCGGTGGTACACCCCAGTGTTTACTTAGAACGATCTCCTACTCTCGAGGTGGATCTTTCTAAATAAACCCTATGCGTTCTATGGAAGGTTATTAAATCCTCGAGTGGAAACGAATCACTCTCGTGTCATGGGTCCACATGTTTTACAGAGAAGATCCACCATCATGATTCTCCTCTCGGTATGAATCGTGTCAGCTAACACATGAAAATACGTGGCCAAGGTAAAATCATAAAATATGCAACCAGAGTAAAATATACTATCACAAGTATCCAAATAATTGTTTTAATTAAGAAATCACAATCATCAAATGTCAACGGGCTTCAACCAAGCCCCGAAAAGGGTGTTACGCTACGAAGTACATAGAGTTACTGAAAAATCTCTCAATATGCATAGGAAAACTACAATAAATCATTTCTAAGGGGAAGAGATGCTGAACCACTGTTGATCTCTAGGAATCCGGAAGCTTTGACGATCGAATCTTGCCAAATCGTCGTGAAAACTAAATTTCACAGCCGTTCGTTTGCCCTAGCCGCCTTTCTCCTGATTTCTCAATGATTAGTGCATGAAATTTAGGGCTTTTATATTCCATGCGTTCTCCTTCAAATCAGCTTTCCATAGAATCCTCCCTTGCCAAATTTGGATGCCAAACGGGTTAGAAATCAAGAAAAGTTCGATTAGATGTCGGACCCTCATTCGCTCAAGTTGGAATCACGGGTGAACCCTGCTGGGTTCACCTGGTCGTGAAGTGCTATGGATGCTTTTGAGTGCTATGCAATAGAGAGAATCATGGGTGAACCCGCCGGGTTCACGTACCCGTGAAGCTCTATGTGAAATATCCTATTGTCTGGCAAAAGCACTGGTGAACCCATGGGGTTCACTTGGCCGTATTTTTTTCAGGTTAACTTCGATTGAGCTCAAATTTGATGAGCAGCTTCGTTTTCACGTGAGGAATCTCCCCATGGCCTCAGAATCTTTAAAAGACATCAAAATTGGTGATTTTACCTGAAATTCCACAAAAGTAAGAAAAAGTAAAGATTCCGAAGCTTTTAATCAAATAAGTCTTAAAAGAGTGTGAAAATATCAAAATAGGTTCGGATTTGTTATGAAATATTAAGGAAAATTACTACTAAAATGCAATGCATCATTTACCTTATTCCCAAAATACAAAAAATTGGATTGCTTAGCTTCTAAATATCAGAATAGCTGGTACTTGACCCAGTTCCCTGTGGGATTGATAATCTTTTATATTACTTCGATAATACCATGTGCTTGCAGTGCGTATCATGTTTTAGGCGCCGTTGCTGGGGAACTTCATTCAATATTAACAAATTTTTGAAATTTAGTAGACTAAGTATTTTCTTTTCTTTTTTTATTTTTATTTTTTGCTATTTCCTTTCTTATGCTTTATCATTGTATCTGATAATTTTTTTTATGCAAAGAAGCTTAAGAACAGGTGATTTGTATGACCAAGATCTTGAAACCTTCACCTTTGAACATGGAAAATGCCCAAGTACCTCTGGCTACAAGGAACAATAGTAATTGGACTTTGAGAGATTATGCTGCTCCATCTATACAATACTTACAATTAGGCATTGCTCGCCCGAATGTGTGATGACTCCAAATTTCATAGTGTTTTTCATACTTATTTGGTAGTCTTTTGAGCCATAGTCTTACTCTTTTACTTTGCTTTTATACCATTTTTTACCAAATACTTCGGAATCTACATAATCTTTGGTTTTTAATTAATTTCAGGTAAAAGGCATTATTATCACTAGTTTTCGAGCAATATCAATGCATGAAGGAGTTCTAATCATCAAGTGGAGTCTACCCATCAAATTTCAAGAAAAAAGGAGCTAAATTGCAAAAAAGCGGCACTACCGTATTTTTGAGCGCAACTCTCACGGTACCGTATTTCTCAGTAGAAGTTTTGGGCGAAATACGACACTGCCGTATGAATCTTCACGGTGCCGTATTCTTCAACGTTCTCAAATAGAAAGTTTTGATAGAATTATGGCACTACCATGGGAAATTACATGGTGCCGTATTATTCGACGATTTTGACCAGAGACTTTTGGAAGAATTACGGCAGTACTGTGAGGGTTTCCACGGTGCCGTATTTTGTGCAAATTCTAACCAGAAGGATTTGGCAGAAATACGGCACTACCGTATTTTTAAGAAAAACTCTCACGGCACCGTATTTTGTTTCTGGAACTCACAGAATAAAATACGGCACCGCTGTATGAATCTTCACGGTGCCGTATTTTGGAACTGAGAATTTCGATTTTTCTGCCCGATTCTTGCAAAGACCATATCTTTTGATCCAGACCTCCAAATTGAGATCCGAAAGAGGCGGTGGACTCATCTTTAAGAGGAGAAAACACAGATAGTGAAAGGAACAAATTTTATCACAAATCCACGGAGAAATTGAGGGAGAGACGAAATTGCTAGGGTTTGTCAGTTCTCCACCTACAGACCACCTCCGGCCACGATTTTTGATAGAGAGCTTCGTCTGTTGAAGGAGAACACACACCTCATGTTCCAGAGCATTCAGAGTTGAATCTAAGGAGAAATCAATACAACAGTGGTGACAGCGCTGTTTAAGGCAATTTACGAGTTGTAATTTCATTACAGCCCTGTTTTGTAATCTTTCTTCTCTCTTTTCGATTCCTTAACACTCTGAGAACATGTTTTATTGTAATCCTTTCATCATGGTAGCTTAATCTTTTTATGGGACATGGGGGTGTAATCTCTTTGTTTCTTAATGGCTAGAAAACCCTAATTTTGTCAAACTAATTTTATTATGATAATTTTACACTTGTGATTGATTGTTCTTTAATTCTCCTTTGTGTCTTAAATATCAGCATGTTTTAGAGTTTTGCAAAATAGACCGAGAGGTTGATTGTTTGAAATTCGGAACCCTAGGAATTGTTGAGTTTGGAACTATCGTAAGAGATTAGGTAGTTCTTCGAATTCTGATTTTTAGTGATTTTATTGCCATGTTGAATTTCTAATACTTTGGATTGAGTTAATGTGTAGACTAGATTTGATATTGCAAGAGATTGAGTATCGAGTCGTTGGAAACCCTTGAGTAAAACTAGTGTTGAGACTCGGATGCACGAGAGTGATCTTTGAGTTTCCACTTGAGGTGATCAACCTAGAATTCGGATGCACGAGAGTGATCCTTGAATTCTTAGCTGATGGTTTACTTTTTTTCAGCATTGAATAGATCTTGCGCGAGAGTGGGGATCGGTTCTTTGTATGATTGTCTGCGCGAGAGTGAGACAATTTATTTAAAAAGTACATTTTACCTTTATCATAATAGAATTAGATTGACAAATACTTATCTTAATCTAGTCATTAGAAATTAAAGTAGATGAACCCCCAGTCCCAATTTTCTCTCTGATATTTTCTCTGTATTCTTTTCGATAATTTGGTTCACTATTTTCCGATTGCCTAGCTAGCAAGAAATCGATTATTCAGTACTTGGCAACAAGGTCTCTGTGGTTCGATATTTTTATATTACTTTGAGTATCCGTGCACTTGCGGAGGCAACCCAAGTCTTTTCTATTTTCCTTTACTTTTGCATTGTGTGTTTTATTTAATTAGTCTTTTGATTTTGAAGTTATGTAGTTTGTTTTGTTTTGAATTAGAATCCTGATGATTTTTCTTTCTTATCACTGTAGGAATACCCAAAAATCTAAGTTTTGGAGCTTTTTGATTCATCATGGTGGTCTATCCATGACCGATGATACAAAGCTGTGATAGGATGTTTAAAGGAAGAATAAAGGTACAAAAGTGAACTTCATGAAGAGATGATGAGATTTGAGGAGATGGTGATGATGATGAAGACGACCCCCTAGAAGGAAGGTACTAAAATGAACTCTAATGATGAGGACTTTAAGCCTAAGAGGAAGAAGTGAATATTACTTTCTCTTATTTTCCCCCACTCTCTCACAACACATTGATTGCATAGAGGACTATGCAAATTTTTATGTGGGGAGGGAATGATTCTGATGCTTGTTCCTTCTAAAGCTCAGTCTTCTAACTATTCATTTCGAATTATATTCTCATTGACTCTGACTTTGGCAATGTCTGTGATACATGACTATGACATTTTGGCTATGTTGTGATGATAGTTATGCTCTTATTTGACTCTAACGTTGTGGTGATACTGTGACACTATGATATTATGAGGATTCTTTGCTGATGATTCTTACATATCTACTATGATTCTACAACATGTGGATGTGCTTAAAATCTGATGATATGGATATGCTACTCTCCTAATGATTTGGTAATCTCTGTTGCAATTGTTTTTTTAGGCTGTTATTTACTACTATGATGTTCTATTTTGCTTCTGATACTCTTTTGTATTGATACTGTGGTGGTTTCATGACATTTTTATGATATTTTATTCATATTGTGATGCTGTGGTATTTGACACTTTATGATTTCATTATGATGCTACTCTTTGTAGTAATATATTTTTATGTGTGGATGAGATATTTTTTATAACACTTATGTGAATTGGTTTTATGATGCTATTGAGATATGTTATGGATTTGTCATGTTGAGATTATTTGATGATTTCTTGGATATTCTTGCCTGGATTATGATAGTGTAATTCTGTGATGCTTCTATTATTATGAACTGAGTCTGATTTAGATATTTTGCATGAATGACATTGTAACATTACAATGATTTTCTGTGATGAGTTGATGATTTTGTGATACACTAAAATATACACCTCGATATATGATAGCCTTGAATAAATATTGAGATTGATTCCATACATGGTGTGAAATGGTTATGATATGTTGAATGCACTACCTGGTCATGTTATCTTTTATGATCCTATCCAATTGCTCTAAGCTTCAGAAATCTTTTGATTGGAATGTTTGAGAATATTGAATCGATAGGTCACGCATCTGAAATTGAGTAAGGATGACATGCTAGTAGCATACATATGTTTTTCTGTTAAAACATATAGACTTGTTCATTCATTTGATGATTCTATATTATCTGTTGGGTGATGATCACAAGTGTGATCTAAAAAAAAAAAAGACTCCTCTACTTGGCACTGCGAAAAATGGGCAGTGGTACCTAAGATGTGAGTTGAAGTCTAATATCACCTTCTGTTTTAAAGATTCCTCTACTTGGCACTGTGAAAAATTGGCAGTGGTACCGAAGACATGAGTTGAGGTAAAAAAAAAAGGAGAGATTACCATCAGTTTTGGTAACTTGTCTTGCTACATAAATAAAAGGAGAGGTGATAAAGTTTGCCTTGCAATAACACATTTGTGTCTGACCCCAACATTTGATTTTGGTTGAATTGAATTAGTAAATGTAGTATGTATGCTAGACTAGATTCTTTGTATGCTCATAGCTGAATGCCTTGCCATTTAAAGATTGTGGGACCTACTTGATTCAATTCTTGTTAACAGACTCATCATCTGATTTCTCATACTGGATCATGGTTAGCTCATGGAAATATCTGACTTGGTTGCATGCTTTTATCTTGAATAACTTTTTTCATGCCTGTTATGTGTTTCATATTATTTTATTACTTGAGGATAAGAAAAGATTTAAGTTTGGGAGTATTTGATGCCTTGCATTTTGACAGTGATTTCTAGTATTATTTTATCTCAAATCTAGGCTAATTTTAATATTTATATACTCTTTTTAGGCTTATTTACTTATTTGCTGCGGAATCTTTACTTTTTCTTGTCTTTGTAAAATTTTAGGTAAAATCACCTAATTTTAGAGCTTTTTGGAAATTCTAAAGTCATGGTGTGATTCCTTATGAGGAGACGAGGACGCACATCAAATTTGGGCCCAATTCGAGTTTCTTTGGAAAATACGGCCTGGTGAACCCCACGGGATTCACCGATGATTCTTACCTAACAGAAACTTCACAGAAGACTTCACAGCCAGGTGAACCCGGTGGGGTTCACCCGTGATTGTGACTCTATAGACCTTTACTCGGTTTTTCTTCGATTTTGGGCCTTAGAAAAATCCAAAAAAGGCAGAAAAATATGTTTTGGAAAGCTAAGAGAGAGGCGAATCTTTTGGGCATAAAATCCCTCTTTTTCGTGCCATATTTGGAGAGCAATTGATGGACGAAGCAGCTAGGGGTGAGTGGATCGGCGACAAGGGCTTTCCGGAGAGGATTTTAGGGTGATTTCATGACGGATCATAGCAAACATGGAGGAAACGTTTGCATCATCTTCTCCTACCTCTCCTTTGTCTTTGTTTCTAGTTTTCTTTGTTGATTTGAGAGATATGTGCAGATTTGTATGGCTTTTGTAGCGTAAACCTTTATCCGGGGCTCGGATGAAGTTCATTGACTTGATCTTCTATATGAATTGAACTTATTTGATATTTTGAGTATTATCTGACCATATTTTACTTAGTAGTGTTATTTCATAATATTGTCTTGATCACATAATATTGTGTGTTAGTCGACACGATCCTAACTGAGAGGAGGATCGTGTTGGCATATTCCATAAGTAGAACTTGCAAACTTTTAACACGAGAGTAGTTAGGATTCGCCTGAGGGTAACATAATCTTTCATAGTGTTGGTGTATATGCCCTGCAGACCAATGTATGGACATGGTCAGGCATTGTTTAAATGTACTTCGATAGAATTAATGAAATTGATATAATCAATAAAGGCATGGTCGTTATTATGCAGATTGCTTTACCTGCGTAGATGTATTGAATTGCATAGATAATGTCCCAGGAGTTTGGATTGGATCCATTCTCATAAGTAATCCCCGGTCAAGGTGCCTTAGCCGATATGGGACAGCTTTGGTACATGTGAGACTGGTGTATGGGCTGGTTAGGTGCGGGGCACAGTAACGCAGACATACAGGTGCATTGGATGCACTGGAGTGATCCACCGTGAGGATTGACTTGTCTAGTCAACAAGTCAATCTCACATGCAAGAGGTTTGCATTGATCCTTAGACTTGAGGTATTCATGTCTAGATTTGATGATGGGTATGCTTTAATACAGTCTTACGTCTCTCCGTAATTGGGAGATCAAAACGACTGTCATTGGGCATGTCATAAGTCATGTAGAGACATGGATGACCAATAGTAGGATTTGCCCCTTCCTTCCGAGGAAGCATGATATCCACTTTGGGGCGCCCCACCTCATTGGTGCATGACAGGAATGTGTGGCCACACTGAATGAGTCATGACCAATAGATTGGATTAATAAATATGGACTAATCCAATGGCGGGATATCAGTTAGGCAAAGGGATCTAGAATGCATGGGAATCCTCGTTGCTTGTTAGGAGTTATTGCCATAATGACTTAAGTCCTATGACATGGGTAGTAGTGATGTGTTGCTAGATACCCCTCACTACTTATGATGTTTACATCATTGCCATCGTCATATGGATCCTACGGGGTCACACGCAATAGACTCTTGACGTTGCTTTAATCAGAAGCCTAAGGATCAAGTTATTGGATAACTTGGATCCATTTGGAAGATTTCATCAGCGCCAATGGGCCTGATGAGTTGGAAGAAAGTTATTGGAGCCAAACTTCATTTTTGGCAGGTTGACCCGAAATTGACCTAGATTGGTCACATTTGGATTAGGGTTGCATTGGATTGGATCCAATGGCTTAATCAACCCATGCCATGAAGTTTGGACTAGCTCATTATCCAATGAGGCCCAATAATAAGTTGTCATGAAGAGGGAATTGGCTTAAAAGGGTATAATGGGGAGAAACCCAACCCCATTGGCGCCTAGGGGCATAATGGGGTGTGGGTGGCTTAAATTGCTTCCTTTGGAAGGAAGTGGCGCCTCCCCTTTCATCCCTTGATGGTATCTTGTCTCTATGGTAAGTGATGGGGCTGATATGGCTTGAGGACTCTTTTGGAAAGAGCTTGGGCGCATATGAGAAGTAGGGAGATGTTTATGGTAAAGTCTTGGAGACTTTCCTTTCTCATAAACCCTACATGCACCCAAACCCTTACCCTAGCCAAATACCTTTTGCATGTTGCGCCTAGCCCTTCTCCTTGGATGGAAAGAATGCCTCTAAGGCATGTCTTGGGCTGATATAGCTATTGGGCAAATAAGGATAGGTTGAATGAGGTTTATGGCAAAGTCTTGGAGACTTTCCCTACCACAAACCTCTCTCATCCTAGCCGCCCACTTGGCATGATCCTAGCCATTGCCCTAGCCGCCCCTTGTCCTATTAATAGGAGCCTTACCGCCCCCTCTTGGAGTTGGTTCGTGTGGACAATCCTTGGAGGCGTGAAGGCATAGAAGGGCGACAACTTAAGAGCTTGGAGCTCTCCTTCTTCCATCAAAGGCGCAAGCAAATTCTTCTTGTTCTTCTTCTCATCTTCTTGGCGCAAGGATTCTTTGAGCTTGGTGGCGTCTTCTTGCCACAAGCCCTCATCGTCCCTTGGCCATAGGCGCACCTTGGAGGTGGCGCAAGCAAAGAAGAAGAAGGAAGTACTTGGCGCATCATCTTCCTCCTCATCTCTTCTTGGCGCTTCTACCTTGGAGGTGGCACAAGTTTTGAAGAGAGTGATAAGGCTTGATTCTCTTCCCGAGGCTAGCACCAAGCGTGGAAGGGAGCAACGATCAAGGAGTCGACGCGTGGATACTTGTAGAGGACGAGCACTTGAGCGTCTTCAACTTGGCACCTTCATCCTAACAAGCAATAAAGGTACTAACCCTAACACATTCTTGTGTTCTCTCTCTCGCATGGATCCTTGGGACCGGAATGTGTTTCGGGTGTAATGCTTCTTCCGCTGCGTCCTGGGACTGCAAAATTTTAAATTACACCCGGCATTCCCCAACAGTGGTATCAGAGCTACTTGCGAGAAACACAAGGTGTACGTTTGCTTGTGTGAAAAATTTTTGGAAAATTTTTCTTTCATCCATGCGCGATTCACCTAGAAGGCGCTTTCATCCAAACTTCTTTTATCAATTTTATGGCCGAAATTTGGATTGTGTTTATGATGGATTTAAGACCAAAGGCGCACGTAGTTTTGTCAAGTAGGACGGGCATTGTGTCTTCGGACTGGCCGGGTCTCTTGATCTGACAAAATTGCCAGCCGATAGGGTCCATGAAATCATCATGAAACTTGATCCCAATTTTAGCATAAATTTGATTGAGAGAGTGCTTTGGATGAAGTTGGCGCATAAGGGGATAAAATTTGATTATTCCGGTTTTTTCAAATTTTATATATGCGCCACTTTTCTCTTCCATGGGTTGATATGGTCATAGCGAGTGCCCTCCTGTGTTGTGATGTGGAAGCATGTTTCCACCTGTGATGAATGCTTGTAAAATCTTTCTACCACCTGCGTGTGGTTCTCCCCCTTCTTGATGTAAAATTTTCATCTTTCCTTAGAATAGATGTAGAATTGTTTACATGAGATAGGTTAAGGTTCATCAAAGATAACAAGGTGTCTTCTTCAACCGATATCAGAGTGGCACCAGCTTTGGAAGCGTGGTGATGGACTTGCGGCTGAAGGAAGGACACTTGCTTTCAGCTTCTGGCATGGGCTGATTTGCTTCAGGGACTCGCAACCCTTGGATGCACAATAACATGTCACATGGCTCGTGACAAGTTATGTGTATGAGAAGGGCTATGACCATATCGACCAAAATAGCATGCCTGTGATGGTTTATTATTCTGACCATAGCATGCCTGTGATGAGTTTCCTTTGCTGCCATAACCATAGGAAAACTGCATGCTAGAAAAGAATAAAAACATGCAAAAACTCTCAATACAATATCAAGTCGATAGCCTTCTAACGCGTAGCCCTCATCAAACTATCGATCGGTGGTGTTGTGAACTGTTTCCCACCCTCGTGGGACACACCCACTTATCTTTAGAAGGTGTGTGGTGACAATGATTTCCCCAGTCCAGTTTTCACCTGGGCGTGCCTTCGCAAGGAAATTCGTTGGCCCTGGGCATAACGGTTAGGACCAGACTTGACTAGTTTTTAATATGTCATAGACATGATGAATCACTAGAGGCAGCTGTTGAGAGGATAGGGTTCTGTGTTGTATCCAGCCCTCGCTGGACACAGGGCGCCTAGTCTGTCTTAACTAAGAGGAATTGTGCGCGGCACAATTGGCTGGCATGCCTACCTAAGGAAGCATGGGACTCTCTGTGCATCTCAACTCACCCTCGTGAGTCGCGGAGACCTCGCGTGAAATTAGGATCCTACTCACGTATTTCCAAGTTGTGTTTTGAGAGTTATCAACTTGTTAAGGAAATAGTGGGAGCATAGCATTTAATTTTAAAGTCCTTGTTAAATGCTTTATCAAAGTACTTATTTTGCTTGTTTGCTTATTGTAGATGATTCCATCTCCTGAACCTAGATTGAAACTTCTTAAAAATAAACTGGATGGAACAAATTGGACAAGATGGTTCAGACTTTTGTCCAAACTTCTAGAACATGAGAATATGGTATATCTTCTTGAAAGACCTCCAACCCAGCCCTATATATATTTCTGTACAGAGTGGGAGTGGAATGTCTATCTTGAACATTGTGTGGATAGTGAACATTACACTGCTCTTATTTTGAGGTGCTTGACTCCTGAGGTCCAGGTTGAGTGTGATGAGATGGGGATTTATGATATGATCATACATCTTCGACGTCTCTTCACACCAAGCACTTCAAATAGTGATCAAGAGAGTGTTGTTGGATCTTCTGGGTGTTTGCCTGAGTCCAGGAATAACTATGGTTCCATATCTTCGAAGCTAAAACTTCGGAAGACTTGGAATGCATGGAAATTTCAGGATGGATTAAGGCCCAGGAAGAGCATGGCACAAAAGAAGGGATGTTATCCATCTGCTTCAGGTATTGTGTTACTGAGGTCTTTATGTCTACTTCTTATTCATGGGTACTGGGTACTGCATGAGGAGCTTACATATGTTTTTCATATGCAGGGGCTCAAAAGAAGTAGGACAATAAGGCTTGGTGGGATCGACTTTCGAGTCAGGGACGGAGCATTGGATGCTGCTGTTGATGTCATCTCACTACCTTCAAAGACTTCAACTAGAACTTTGCTATTATGTACTAGCTTTTGTATTAGAACATTATGTCCATGGATTTTCAGTTTGAAATAAATTGGTATTTCCTTAAATCTGGAATGTTCTATAGTAGTAGTACAATTGATGATAGCTTGTAGTTCTGTATGTAACACTGAATAGATCAAATCCAATGATTCAATCAATACCATCTCTTTGCATTGTCTCTTGGGCCATAAGACAAAAGTCACATCCAAAAGTCCATGGACTATTGGGATTATTATCCTTTCAGGGTTATGATATATGTGAGCCTTGTCTAATGGACAAGATGACAGATGCTACCTTCATTTAGGAAGGAGAGAGAGGTTAGATGCTTGTTGGATCTAGTGCACAGCAATGTGTATAGATCCATGGAGACAAGCACTAAGTTGTATACTTCATTAAGTTGGGATATGTCATATCCGACACATAACTTTGGAGAAATCCAAGAAGTTAAGAAATGAAGTATAGAATCGAATTGGAGAATCTATTAAAACCCTTTGATTGGATCAAAGTGGGAAGTGAAAAATGTGATGACTATCTTGAGGAGTGTGGGGTTGTCTCACATCTTACTTAGAACACCACAACTGTGTGGTGAAATTCAAAGAAAGAAAAAAGGGAACACATTGGATGTGGTTCCATCTTTGAATAGTCATGCAAATTTACTTCCTTTACAGGCCATGCAAGCAACTGTTCTGACACTCCATAGTGTGTATTTGTGGGGAACTGAGAGTGCTACTTCTATCCCGATGAGAACAAAAATATTTGTTGCTCAAACTGCTGTCTTTCTTGAGGAGATATCTTTTTGAAAGAAGATAGTGGGAGTAGATTTGATTAGGACAAGGTCCAAAAATCAACCACAATACAGTTAGACACAAATGGAGAGTAGAATCACACATGCAGGTTGAAAGTCAACCTGAGGTTCAAGTAACACAGGAATCACATGAGTCTGAATGGATTCGAAATACTCTCACAGGTTGTGGGCATGACGAATTTTTCATCTAGGATGAACCTAAAGACTTATGAGGAAATGGAAGCGGTCAGTGGACCAGATTCCAAGAAATGGCTGAGCGCCATAAGAACCGTAATGGACTCCATGTCTGCTAATCAAGTGTGGGACTTGATTGAGCCGCCAAAAGGGTAACACCCAGAGGCTGTATATGGATCTTCTTGGAAGATAGACATGGAAAGTAACATTGTTACCTATGATGACAAGCTAGTGAATGAAATTTCAGATAAGTCCACTGGGTGGATAGTGATGAAATTTTTCACCGATAGCTTTGTTTGAGTCCATTAGGTATCTACTTATATAATTGCATGTTCTGTTATAGCGTGTTGTTATGAAAAATTGCTTTTCTTAATGGACGTCTGGAAGAGGATGTCTAAATGGAAATAGCCAAAATGTTTTCATACAGTCGCCATAAAGATATGTATGGTACAAGAAGATTAGTGGGAGCATCATAATGTTTCTTGTTCTAATTGATTGATGATATTCTCCTCACTTGAAATGACATCCCCAGCTCTTCACACGGTGAAGTATAGGCTTGGAATGTATTTCGAGAAGAATGACCTAGGGAATGCAGCCTACATCCTAGGCATGTGGATCAACTAGGATCCAAGAAAGTCATTGCCCTTTAGTCAATCTATGTTCATCCAAGAGATTCTGGAGAGGTTCATGTTGGATTATTCCAAAGGATGATACCTTCCAGAGAGACATGGTCTGATTCTCTCCATGATGCAATGTCCTTTGACACAGCAGGAGAGAGATAACATGAGTCTATAGTCCTAATACATTGGGTGTAGGATAGATCATGTTTTGTGCAACTAGCACAAGACTATGTGTGGCGAATGCTTGGAGCATGGCCAGTAAGTTTCAATCAGATCCTAGTGTTCAAACACTGGATAGCTGTGAAAGCAATCCTTCGTACTTGGGAAGTATAAAGGATTGAATTTTAGTCTGTGATAGACAGGAAGAACTTTGTGTACTGGGTACACTGACACTTCGTTCCGGTCTAATGACTATCGTTCACAGTCAGGATTTTCTTTTTGCCTTGATGTGGTGTTGTTGGCTGAAAGAGCTTTATGCAAACTGCAGTGGCAAATTCTACAATAAGGCTGAGTACATTGCAGCTTCCTGTGGCAGCCAAGGAAGCAGCTTCATTCATTTGAACTTGATTTAGTCCCTGATGCTTGATGGTCCAGTATAGTTCTTACTGGGGCCGTAAGCATGTGTAAAGGAACTTAGCACTCAAGTATGTACTGCAGCGATATCATCTGATCTTAGAGATCATGGATAAAGATGATGATTCAAACTTGTTAAAATAAACACAGATAGCAATCTGGAAAAACCCACTGACATAGCCTCTGGCGCAGCGGAAGCTAAATATGTCATACTAGAGACATGGGACTGAATGAATTTAGTTGCCCTTGGTCTTAGTGCAAGTGGGAGATTGTTGGTGTATATGCCCTGCAGACCAATGTATGGACATGGTCAGGCATTGTTTAAATGTACTTCGATAGAATTAATGAAATTGATATAATCAATAAAGGCATGGTCGTTATTATGCAGATTGCTTTACCTGCGTAGATGTATTGAATTGCATAGATAATGTCCCAGGAGTTTGGATTGGATCCATTCTCATAAGTAATCCCCGGTCAAGGTGCCTTAGCCGATATGGGACAGCTTTGGTACATGTGAGACTGGTGTATGGGCTGGTTAGGTGCGGGGCACAGTAACGCAGACATACAGGTGCATTGGATGCACTGGAGTGATCCACCGTGAGGATTGACTTGTCTAGTCAACAAGTCAATCTCACATGCAAGAGGTTTGCATTGATCCTTAGACTTGAGGTATTCATGTCTAGATTTGATGATGGGTATGCTTTAATACAGTCTTACGTCTCTCCGTAATTGGGAGATCAAAACGACTGTCATTGGGCATGTCATAAGTCATGTAGAGACATGGATGACCAATAGTAGGATTTGCCCCTTCCTTCCGAGGAAGCATGATATCCACTTTGGGGCGCCCCACCTCATTGGTGCATGACAGGAATGTGTGGCCACACTGAATGAGTCATGACCAATAGATTGGATTAATAAATATGGACTAATCCAATGGCGGGATATCAGTTAGGCAAAGGGATCTAGAATGCATGGGAATCCTCGTTGCTTGTTAGGAGTTATTGCCATAATGACTTAAGTCCTATGACATGGGTAGTAGTGATGTGTTGCTAGATACCCCTCACTACTTATGATGTTTACATCATTGCCATCGTCATATGGATCCTACGGGGTCACACGCAATAGACTCTTGACGTTGCTTTAATCAGAAGCCTAAGGATCAAGTTATTGGATAACTTGGATCCATTTGGAAGATTTCATCAGCGCCAATGGGCCTGATGAGTTGGAAGAAAGTTATTGGAGCCAAACTTCATTTTTGGCAGGTTGACCCGAAATTGACCTAGATTGGTCACATTTGGATTAGGGTTGCATTGGATTGGATCCAATGGCTTAATCAACCCATGCCATGAAGTTTGGACTAGCTCATTATCCAATGAGGCCCAATAATAAGTTGTTATGAAGAGGGAATTGGCTTAAAA
Source organism: Costus lasius (assembly GCA_027563935.2). Taxonomy (NCBI): domain Eukaryota; kingdom Viridiplantae; phylum Streptophyta; class Magnoliopsida; order Zingiberales; family Costaceae; genus Costus; species Costus lasius. The sequence goes on along the minus strand of CM050453.2, from coordinate 81,683,178 downwards.
GGGTATAATGGGGAGAAACCCAACCCCATTGGCGCCTAGGGGCATAATGGGGTGTGGGTGGCTTAAATTGCTTCCTTTGGAAGGAAGTGGCGCCTCCCCCTTCATCCCTTGATGGTATCTTGTCTCTATGGTAAGTGATGGGGCTGATATGGCTTGAGGACTCTTTTGGAAAGAGCTTGGGCGCATATGAGAAGTAGGGAGATGTTTATGGTAAAGTCTTGGAGACTTTCCTTTCTCATAAACCCTACATGCACCCAAACCCTTACCCTAGCCAAATACCTTTTGCATGTTGCGCCTAGCCCTTCTCCTTGGATGGAAAGAATGCCTCTAAGGCATGTCTTGGGCTGATATAGCTATTGGGCAAATAAGGATAGGTTGAATGAGGTTTATGGCAAAGTCTTGGAGACTTTCCCTACCACAAACCTCTCTCATCCTAGCCGCCCACTTGGCATGATCCTAGCCATTGCCCTAGCCGCCCCTTGTCCTATTAATAGGAGCCTTACCGCCCCCTCTTGGAGTTGGTTCGTGTGGACAATCCTTGGAGGCGTGAAGGCATAGAAGGGCGACAACTTAAGAGCTTGGAGCTCTCCTTCTTCCATCAAAGGCGCAAGCAAATTCTTCTTGTTCTTCTTCTCATCTTCTTGGCGCAAGGATTCTTTGAGCTTGGTGGCGTCTTCTTGCCACAAGCCCTCATCGTCCCTTGGCCATAGGCGCACCTTGGAGGTGGCGCAAGCAAAGAAGAAGAAGGAAGTACTTGGCGCATCATCTTCCTCCTCATCTCTTCTTGGCGCTTCTACCTTGGAGGTGGCACAAGTTTTGAAGAGAGTGATAAGGCTTGATTCTCTTCCCGAGGCTAGCACCAAGCGTGGAAGGGAGCAACGATCAAGGAGTCGACGCGTGGATACTTGTAGAGGACGAGCACTTGAGCGTCTTCAACTTGGCACCTTCATCCTAACAAGCAATAAAGGTACTAACCCTAACACATTCTTGTGTTCTCTCTCTCGCATGGATCCTTGGGACCGGAATGTGTTTCGGGTGTAATGCTTCTTCCGCTGCGTCCTGGGACTGCAAAATTTTAAATTACACCCGGCATTCCCTAACACATAGAACCCAATGGATTTATCTAAAATGATCTACCGTGAGAGTAGGAGGTTATTTTAGATAGATACCAGGTTGCACTGACCGAGAGGGGGCAATCTATACCATAGGAAAGATTTCTTATGTAACATGATAAACTCATACATCAACTAAATTTTAGTTCAGATAGATCAGTCAATATGGTGAATTCCGTAGTGCTGATATCTCTCAATTAGACACCCTTCATATTTTTATCATTGCTTTTCCTATTTTGTTTATAGTTGAGTTAGTTTACCTTATTCCCAAAATACAAAAAATTGGATTGCTTAGCTTCTAAATATCAGAATAGTTGGTACTTTACCCAGTTTCCTGTGGGATCGACAATCTTTTATATTACTTCGATAACATCGTGTGCTTGCGGTGCATATCAATAGGAGCAGGGATCTGGAGTGGACATATTGGGCTATGTCTGCTAGGGGCGTTCTCAGCACCAAATATTGGGACGATTAGACTCTTCTAACCCTAGGATTGTTCGATAACACCCAGTGGATGTTTTCGAACATAGAGTGACAGGATTTCTACCAGCAGAGGCATCCTGCGTATGTTCAGCTTACCTTGGAGTTCTTTAGCTCTGTCCAGATATCACTACATAATTATGATGACAGAGATCCAGGGCTTATCTCCTTCCGGTTGGGGAACTGGGATCACGTACTTATCTTAGAACGATTGGGTCATATATTTGGGTTCCCCGCGGATGTGACTCAACATTGTCCACGTGAGTACACTATTTTGGTAATCCCTGGGCCAATATTAAATTTTTAATAATAGCAGAAGCGATGACCCAAAATAGGATAACCCTAAGAGCCAGGATCCCTTACAAGTGATCCACCGGATGTGTTAGAGTAATATACCTTTATTCGCATAATCCAAGGGGCTGATGATGACGAAGAACAGGCGCACAAGTGTCCGCCCTCTACAATCGTGCACACAAGGACTGCTTGAGATCCTCTTCACTCCGCGCATGGTGCTAGCCTTCAGGAGGAAGATCTTGTTGCCTATGTCGCTGCCCTCTTTGCTTGCGCCATCTCCAAGATGCGCCAAAGAGATGATATGAATGGAGAAGATTGACCACAAGGAGAGGGAAGCTCTATTACTTGTGTCAATCTCTTGTCTAGCCACACCTCTTCTTCCTCATGGCATGCGCCACCATAGAGATTCGCCCATGAAGAAGATGAAGAGAAGATCATGCACATATTGCTAGAAGATGTGCCAATCACCTTAGAGATCATGCGCCATCTTCCTAGAGGATACTCCTATCCATCATACGCCAATCCTCCTAGGGTATGCGCCTAGATGAATGGATGATCTCACAAACCTCCTTCCACTTCTTCAAAGCATGCGCCATCTTCATGAAGATGCGCCACCATGATGAGAGCTCCTTCTTAGTGCCAACTTCCCAAGAAGATGCACTAAGATGAGAAGAGATGTTGTAACTCTCCTTCCTTCATGTGTTGCGCCATCTTCATGGAAGATGCACCCATGGAGGAAAAATATTTCCTCAAACGCCAGTCCCTCCAAGGAATGTGCCAAGGAGGAAGGAAGAAGCTCCGAACTGATCTCATGCACCTAGAAGGGATGAAACTTGTCATCCATGGATGTGGGCGACACTTCCATGCAAGTAGGCATGGAGAGAGTTCTAGAGGTGGGCAGCTAGGTTGAAAAGAGTTGTATGATGATTTCGGCTAAGGCTCTATTTAATTACGAAAATTCATAATTAATTAGCACCTAAATCCATTATTGCTTAATGGATGCGGATCCGCAACTTAAGTGGTAAGTATATTTAATATAAATATTCACTTAAGTTGCGCGAGGCCCCCGCTACTTAAGTTGCACATTAACTGAATATACATATTCATTTTAACACTTAAGTCGTAGGCCCCCATGTTACGTTTAAATCAATCATAAAAATCCTCCGAACAAAACCGGAGCTTAAACCCAATATTTGACCACTTGATTGAACCTAGTCTATCGAGGTCAAACAAGGTTAACCGGGGTCAACTGAAGTCAAAATGTAACATCACTCCAAATGATCATCTCCAACTCATCAGTCGCATCCGCGATGCATACGACTCCCAAACTGACTCGAATCAACCAAATGACTCGATCATAGGCAACTCGATTAATACGAGATCTCGAGTGTCTAGGTGTGTGACCCTATAGGTTCCTCAGACATTGGCAGTGATAACCACAAGTCATCAAATGCAATGAGTGGTACCTAGCAGTACATCATTGCTACCCAAGTCCTTAGAATGGTGTCGTCATCGACATCCCCTAAAACTGCGACAAGATATATGTACACTCTAGTCCTTTTGCTAGGCTCATCGTCCAAGTCGGACAAGTATGTCACACTTGTTTATTCCAACATTAATGGTCATGACTCTATTCAGGCTAAACCTGGGTGTGGCCATACACTTTTAGTCATGCACCATGTAGGGGCCCATGGACATCAAACTTCCCTGTAGGGAAGGGGCAAATTTTCTATTAGCTCATTGAATCTCTCATATGGCTCAAGATATACCTAATGACAACCGTTATGAATCCCCTATTATGATGAAGCGTTAGGTTGTATCAAAGTATATGCCCTACCATATAGGGATATAAATGCACTCAAGTCAAGGGCGTGTGAATCTCTGTTATTGTGAGATTTGACCTGTGACACCAAGTCAAATCCTCACAGCGGTTCAATCCAGTATATCTCCCTTGATATACCCATTGTTGGGAAACCCTGGGGACATTTTATAATTTTTCAGAGTCATAGACATTCATACATACATTGCACAGCGGAAGAATGTCCCCGAAACAGGCCGTTCCCAAAAACCCAGTGAAGATCGCAAGCATGAGAGTCGACACGATGAGTTAAGAAATACCTTAAGAGCGATTTGGAGTGATGCCGATGTAGGCGCCCAAGTGTGCGCCCTCTGCAGTCTCACACACACGGATCTCTTGAGTTCTCTTCTTCCACGCCCGGTGCTAGCCTCGGGAAGAAGATCAAAGCCTTAGGGAGATGCTCCACTTCACTTGCGCCACCAAGGGGAAAGGATGCGCCAAGAGAAGAAGGAAACAAGCCAAGCCGCCAAGCACCAAAGCTCCTTGCGCCAAGAGGAAAGGAGGGAGAAGCTTGCGGCTATGGAAGAAGGAAGATGCGCCCTTGCTCCTAGCTTTTGCCCCTCTTCTTGTGTTCACGCCTTCAAGGATTAATCATAATAAGAGGGGGCGAGAGGGTCACATATATATAGGGCAAGAGGCGGTTAAGGGAAGGGCCAAGATCATGACAAGTGTAGGGCTAGGATGAGGAGGTTTGAGACAAGGAAAGTCTCCAAGACTTTACCATAAACTCCATTCAACCTATCCATAATTGCCCAAGTACCATATCAGCCCAAGACATGCCTTAGAGGCATTCATACCATCAAGGGAGAAGGGCTAGGCGCCAATTGCTTCCTTAATGAAGCAATTTTGCCACCCAAACCCCATTATACCCCATAGGCGCCAATGAGGTTGGGTTTCTCCCCATTATACCCTTTTAGCCTCTTATCTATTCATGAGAACTTGTTATTGGGCCTCATTGGATAATGAGCTAGCCCAAACTCCATTACATGGGTTGATTAAGCACTTGGATCCAATCCAATGCAACCCTAATCCAAATGTGACCAACCATGGTCAAATACGGGTCAACCTGCCAAAAATGAAGTTTGGCTCCAATAACATTCTTCTATCTCATCAGGCCCATTGGCGTTGATGAAATCTCCCAATTAGATCCGAGTTATCAATAACTCGATCATAAGGCTTCCCGATCAATACGAGAACTCAAGTATCAAGGTGTGCGATCCTGTAGGTTCCTCTGACGCTGGCAGTGCTGACCAAAGGTCATCACAAGCAGTGAGTGGCACCTAGCAGTGCATCGCTGCTACCCAGGTCATTGGAATGGATATCGACATCGACATCCCCATCATCGCAACTAGGTACAGATGCATTACTGTCTCTTTGCCGAACTGATATCCGATTGGACAAGTGTGTCACCACCTGTTTTCATCCAATCAAATGGCTATGACTAAAACAGGTTCTTACCTGGGTATGGCCATACACTCTCAGTCATAGAACCATAGAGGAGCTCCATGGATATCATACTTCCCTAAGGAAGGGGCAAATCCTTTGTCTGTCCATTGACCTTCTCATATGGGTCGTGACATGCTCAATGACAACCGTTATGACCTTCCAACTACGGCGAGGTGTTAGGTTTTATCAAAGCAAGTCCCTAACCATATAGAATGATCAATGAACTCAAGTTAAGGGATCAATGCATCTCCTGTCACTTATGAGGATAACTCATGACACCAAGTCATAGCCTCACAGCGGGTCTATCCAGTATATCCTCCAATGATATACCCATGTGTCTGCGTCCTAACCAGCCCAATGTACCAATCTCACAAGTACCATAGCTGTCCCATATCCACTAATGTACATCGACTGGGGACTATAGTTCGAGCTCAGATCCAATCTGTCTCCAGGGACATTATCATGTTAGTACATATGCGCAGATGTAAACAAACATAGATAACGACAATGCCAGAATGATATATAAATATCAAAGTCAAGTAGTACATAAGTGGACTTAAACTAGGTCCTAGGGCATATACACCAACACCCATATGCCTGCGTTAGCAAACCATGCTTAACCAGTGCATATACCAGTCTCAAGTGCATCACAGTTGTCCCTTATCCACTATGACACTTGACCGGGGATTATCCTTTGAGATTAGATAAAATCTATCTCTAGGGACATTGTATATGCAAATGTACATATGACGCAGATGTACGAAATGCATAACAATGACCATACCAAGATGTATACCACAAATGAATGTGACATAAATCAGACCAGCCAAAGGTCCTAGGGCATATACACCAACACACTGATCGGACATTTTGGCAACAGATTTCTGGGGAGACCGTACTTCGGTTCGTGTTCAACAGAACTTGATCGTGGATCCCACACAGGGTGGGGGAGGTCCTAGTGAGGCAGCCTTACTTCCTTCATCACCGCCGAGGAATTCAGCTTCCATTCCTCCAATCGAGCCATCTACCGCCATTGGAACGTCTTCTTTAGCCGTACCCTCTACCTCAGCACCGCAGGATGCATCTCTACACCACATTTGGGCTGAGCAGCGGAGGATGCACGATGACATATCACGCCTAGAGCAGGGCCAGGCTAGGACACTTGAGTCTTTACGTGCGATAGAGGAGCTTATGCGGCGATGGCTTCCTGGATCATTGACACAGCCTACTGGAGATGACGAGGAGGAGGACTCCGAGGACACGGAGATGGATTGATATGTTTTGTGAGTATCTCTACTATTTATTTGTTTTTATGCATTGAGTACTATCATTTGTTATATCTTATATGCACTTACCTTTTTAGTAGGATTTGATAGAGATTGAGGCTATGTAGCGCACACATGTTTTTTTATGATTTATTTGTGTGTGCGCGTTGTATTTTAGTACTCTGTGATGTGATATTGGATTTGTATTTGTCATTTGATATTTTGAGATGGTTTTGTATATATGTGATGGTATTGAGGTTTTGTGTGTGATACATGGGTTATTTGATATGATATTGTACATATTAGTTGCTTACCATGTATCTGTGATGGTTTGTGTTAATTTGTGATAATGTGGTGATGCTTTTGGTTGATTTTTAGTTGATTTTAATATTGGTTTTGATATTGAGATGAATAGTATTTTTGAAACGGTAAATGTGATTTATTTGATGAACCGTGATGATATTTGATGTTTGAAACTTGTTTACAATGTAAAATGATGATATCTACGTTGTGATATAGTTTCTAAATTTTTCCGAGCCACGTTTGCATGTTTTGATATAATTGCACAGGTTTCACTCATATTATAAAGAGAACTCTTGCAAAATTTATGAAATCTGTCATAACTTGATTTAGTATTTAATTATATGCAACAATTTAAGTCTAGGGTGTTCCCATGTATTTTGCTTTTATTCAAGCTTTATAGGTATATATTGTGAATGATTATGATTTTTAAGGATAATCGAATTTATTTTATCCTTAATTATGAACTTAGGAAACTTTTTGAATATTTGATTTGATGACTTAGGGAATTTCTGAAATTTCATGTAGACTTAAATTGTTGAGTAAATTCAATTCTGGTATTGATAAAATTCATATGTGAATTGTTATATATTCATGCAATGCGAGTATAGTAAAATTTACTTGAAGTTTAATTTATCTGTTTTTGCTTGATGGATAACTTTTTATGAATAGAAAATTGGTGATATATCTTTAATTGAGATATGCTCCAACTCCTCTGGTTGAAGGATCTGGGGTCATGATTTATATTATACCATGAATTGGTATACTTTAAATCTGTTGCGATCAAGTAACGGAGAGAAAATTTTGAAAATTAATATTTATCCCTCATGCAGAAAGATCAATAATGATTTAAGTACCATACCACTGGCCTACTTTCTCCATGAAAAAAAAATGGAGAAAAAGAGAAATCTGTAGGTTATGTGTACAACTCCGCTGACCTTATAATTGCGACTATGAGTTAAATTATACTGCTTTGCGGTATACTTTAAACAATGTTATGATGATAACAGGAAAGGGCACATAACCGTTTAAAGACCAAAATTCTTTAAAAATTTCCTATCTTTAAGATTACTGAAATTCTTGAAATAGAAATTTTATTGTTAAGTGAAGTAGATTTATTAAGGTGTAAGTATTTGATACTTAGTAAGTGAAGATTGAATAAGATGACATGATTTATGGTTTTTATCTTTCTTGGATTGTAAACTCTTGAGAATTTATTTCTATTATGATTTTTCCTAAATTACTTGGGTTTTAAAAAATTGATTGTTTAAATTGTGGACTAAGAACATTATTAAGGGAAAATAAATGAGTCAAATTCATGCTCTTTGGCTTATTTTAATGCCTTAGTTATCAAATATTACAGAATCTATATCTTTTCTCATTTTTGATCATTTTTAGGTAAAAATGGCCTAATTTTGATGGATTTTGAAAGATCTGAGCGCACGAATGAATTCCGGACATCGAGACAAAGCTGCCCATCAATTTTCATGCAAATAAGAGATAGTTATAAAATTACACCCCTGCCATAATTATTTTCATGGGTGTAATTTTTTGCCCTGATTACACCACTGCCATGACAATTTTTACGGGCCGTAATTTCCTAGAGATTATACATAGAAAAAATTACGGAACTGCTGTAATTATTTTTACAGGCTAAAATTTCTGCCCAGAAATACACTGAAGAAATTATGGCACTACCGTAATATTTTTTACGGGCTGTAATTTCATAGAAATTTTCCACAGAACAAATTACGGTAGTGCCGTAATAACAATTACAGCCATAATTATAAAGTTGCCAAGTCTTCCGCAGCCGCTCTAAAGTCCAATATTTGTGATGCAAAATCACAAGAGATAGGGCACCAATTCAAAAACTATAAAAAGGGGAGTGTTCTATAAATTGAGGAGAAGATTTGAGGATAGGAATTATCCAATTTCATCACCAATTGAGGGAGAAATTGAAAAGGGCATACCTAGGGCTTGGCCTATCGCCGAGAGGTGTAGAGGCCACCTTAGGTGGCGAAATTTACAGGAGAGCTTCGCCCATAGGAGGAGACGATACACGAGAAATTTTAGATCGAAAGGAGTTCGATCGAGGGAGAAATCAATGAAATAAGTTTCGGGTGGAAGCATAAATCGCGATTTACTATATCAGCTTACTATTGCAATACTGTAGCAACCTGAAAATTTGCAAAATCACGGGCTATGAAATTTTTCACACCCCTGTGATTACAGTAAACCCTTGTTCTCTTTTTTTTAATCAAAATTCTAAATATTTTTATGATTATTTATTGTGTTCCTATGACTTTGGTAGCGTAATTATTTTCTTGGGACATGGGGGTTGTAATCCCCTTAATTTCTTAATGATTAGATGATCTTTATTTCGTCAGAATATTTTTAATATAATAATTCTATTTAAGTGATGATTATCTTTAATCTTTTATAGTTTCATATTGTCAACATGCAATGGAGTTTTGTGATATGGACTGAAAAGTGACTTGCAAAACTTGGAACCCTAAAATTGAGATTTAGGAACTTACCATAAGAAATTAGGTTTCTTCTATTTCTAGATTTTAGAAGTTTATTTCCTTGTTGATAATCTGATCTAGGAAATATTAATGAGTTAAACATGAAGATATCGTAAGAAATTAGGTATTGGATTGTTGGCAACCCTTAAGTAGAACTTGTGAAACTTAAGTATGAAAGTATTTAGTTTTACTGGAGATATTGACATAGAGATTGGATGCATGAAAGTGATCTTAAATCTCCTTGTCAAGATTTACTTATCTTTAGCATTGAATAAATCCTGCGCGAAAGTGAGGGTTGTTCTTTGTAAATTGTCTGCGTGAAAGCGAGGTAATTTCATTATGAAGTAAATTACATCTTTATCATGATAAATATAAACTGATGAATGTTAGGTCCCCTTCAAGGGGGAGCGCAAGGGGGGTGAAACCCTAAAGGTGGCGCATGTCATTCCTTTTGCAGCGGAAGTAGGGTTTCATGAAGATCGGATGCTATACATTCATATGATCAACTTTCAAGAAGCATGAAGATCGAAAGATAATCATACCGAAGCCATGTGTTGGATGGCGTCAAGGAAGAAGAGACTCGAATGAAACTCCTCCAAAAGGTGCGCACACAAGGTGATGCCGCCTACTCCTTGAGATCCTTGTGCTAGCAAGGTGCTTCAAGGGTCTTTGATCGATTCAAGAGGATGAGATGTTTTCTCCACTTGGCCGAGAGCTCTCCAAGTCGTGAAGAAAAATTTTCACACGAGAGAAGGGCGTCGAGAGGAATGGATGAAGCGTTGAGGCGTTGAGAAGAGGTGGCGCATTATGGCTTTCCAAAAATAGCAAGCCATGAAGCCATGCGCCCACTTCTTCAAAAAACCGACCAAAACGTTTCTTAGCATTGAACCATGCGTTCATTGTCTTGAACCGGTTCAATCTAATTGACCCAACCCAATTTGGTTCAAATACCAAATTAAAACAGCCCAAGCCATGGTCTAGATTCCTCTGAACCAAATGGTTCAAGATCTAACCGTTCATCTCTGGATGCTTCCGATCTCACCGATCTAGCATCAATACTCTCGATCGAAGCTTACCGATCTCAAGCCCTAATCAATCAAACATGATCAGACCAGATCTCACTTACAATCAGAGTTTAAACCCCTTTAAACTGAACTCAAACAATTCAGTCCACACGATCTGACTTAAGTAAGCCATATCATCAAATTGTGCGACCCTAAGGGTTTCCTTTGAACGTCGGTAATGATAACTTACGTTATCACGATCAGTGAGGGGTATCTAGCAACACATCACTGTCTCCCGATATAAAGGAAAGAGTCTTCCACGACTACACCCAAAACACAGCACAAGTGTGAATCCAATTCACAAGGCATACATGTATCCTTTGCCACTGGATGTTCTTATTGGATAAGCATGTCAAGCCTATAACTCCAATACGATGAGCATGATTAGATCAGATGAACATAGTCACCTGGGTATGGCCATACTCTTTTCTCAATCATCTCATATAGGGGGGCCCTTTAGAACATCACACTCCTTAAACAAGGAGACGGCAATCCTATGTCTATCACTAGTGCTCTAACCTGACTCAAGCTCACCATCCAAGATAGTCTATAATCATTATGTTTCAAATGATATTGAACTACCTCAAAACAATGACAATCATCATTTAGAAACACAAGTGATCTCAAGTCAAAGGACATGTGCCACTTCATGCAAACAAGGATTATTCACATTGTGACAAGCAATTGAATATCCTAGTAGGGTCTGTCCAGTACATCCAATGTACCCATGAGTCTACATCTTATTCCATGCTCGAAGCATCCTATAAGATTAGAACACATATTAGTCTCAAGCATATCAAGGCTGTCTCTAGTTCACCAAGATATCTCGACTAAGGACATAATAGCATGTCAGCCCAGCTGAACAGCTTTGAGACATTATTCAGAAGTATACTTATTGCAGCAGACAAGGTAACAAACTGAATAATAACCATGCCTTTATAAACACAAGAGTTTATTACATGATACTGTTACAATCCCAAGGCCTCAAACATTAGGCTTAAGGGCATACCCCAACAATGAATACTTAATTATATCTAGTCATTGAAATTAAGGTGGATGAAACCCTAGTCCCAGCTTTTCTCTCTGATATTTCGTATAATTTCTGATCGTTTGCTTTCATCATATTCGATTGCCTAGCTAGTGAAAAATCAACCATACGGTACTTAATAAATGAGGTCTCTGTGGTTCAATATCTTTTTTTTACTTCGAGTATCCGTGCACATGAGGACACAACAATGAGTGCTCCTTATCTTTATATTCTCCATACATGTCAGAATATTGCTTGAGGACAAGCAAAATTTTAAGTCTAGGGTATTTTGATGAGTTGTATTTACATGATTTTTGCTTGTATTTTATATGATATTTAAGCTTAATTTTATAATTTTATATTGATTTTTAGTATTTTTACTTCCTTTGTTATGGAATCTCCACTTTTCTTAGTTTTTATGAAAATGCTGGTAAAATGGCATAAAAATGATGGATTTAGTGAGTTTTAAAGCCATCAGATGATTCCCAAGGAAATTATGAAGTCGCATGTCAAATTTGGAGCGAAACCGAAGTCAGACATAAGATTCACGGTCATGGCCGTGAGTCCTTCACCGGCCGTGAGTTTCACGTTTAAAGGGGAGCTCTGCAGCTAAATATAGAAGTTCACATAAACTTTCACGGGTGAGGTCGTGAGTCCTTCACAGTCCATGAGTTTTTCTATGTACACAGTGATGACACCGAAATTTATAGTAAATTTAGTGCCATTTCATTGGTATTCTTGTGTCATATTCATAGACTTTGCTTATTTTTATGCCTTTTTCATCAATATTTGCGGAATCTACACTCTTTTTTTTTTTTTTTTAATAATTTTCAGGCAAAAAGGCACGATTTTCAGTCGATTTCAAGCAACCCAAATGCATGGATGAATTCACAACATCAAGAGAAGATCACACATCAAATTTCAAGAGAATTGGAGCCAAGAACCAAAATACAGCAGGGCCGTAATCTATATTATGGTACCGTATTTTCATACGCTACCGTAATATCAGAGCACTGCTGTAATTTGGGGATTTTTTCTTTAGAAAGTTTTCTGAAAATTACGGCACTACTGTAAGAAATTACACGGGCCGTAATCTGGAGCGACCTCTGATGCCTAGCATTTTTATAGTGATTTTTATTATTATTCCATGATGAATTTGGGCTTATTTGAGTATTTTTACACTCCTTTAAGGCTTATTTAGTTAAAAACTTTAGAATCTTCACTTTTCATCTGTCTTATTGAATTTCAGGTAAAATCACCCAATTTTGAAGTCTTTTTGAAGAATCTGAGAGCATGGGGTGATTCCTTATGAGAAGACGAAGCTGCCCATAAAATTTGGGCTCAATCAGAGCTTTTTCTAGACTTCAGGGCGGCGGGGTTCACCGGTGATCTTGCCGAAGGACGAAACTCACTGCACGTTTCACTGCCAGGTGAACCAGGCGGGGTTCACCGAAGATGTCAGGGTATCCGAAATTCGCCGCACGCTTCACTAGCAGGTGAACCCCATGGGGTTCACCTGTGATTCTATCTGATAAAACCTGCGCAGAAATTTACCGTGGACTTCACTGGTAGGTGAACCTGGCAGGGTTCACTTGTGATTATTTTGCAACAGAACTGCACAGAACACTTCACCACCAGGTGAACCCGGCGGGGTTCACCCGTGACACTATCGGAACAGCCCGACCTTCACTTGGTTTTTCATTGATTTCGGGCCTGATTCAAGTCCAAATTTGGCAAGTGAGGACTCTATGGAAAGCTTATTCGAAGGAGAACAAATAGAATATAAAAGCCCCAATTTTCATGACCTAATCATTGAGAAATCAGGTGACAAAGTGGATAGGGCAGACGGACACGGCGAACAGGCGACTTCGAGGCAATTTCTGGAGATTCAACCATCGGAACTCAGTGATTCTTGTTTATTTCTTTTGGTTCATCGTCTCCTCCCTCTTAGAAACCTTTTCCTATGATTTTCCTATGTACAAAGAGAGAATTTTTAGCGATTCAACGATGGTTGTAGCGTAAACTTTTTTTTAGGGCTAGGTTGAAGCCCTCTTACGATTTCTATTTTGCAATTCATGTGTTAACTTTGTTATTTGGATCATATTCTGAGCATATTTCACTTGAAGTATTAATTTCTTGATATTTACTCTGGCTAACTATTATCATGTCATAGTTATTACAGTTGTTAACAAAGGTAGAATTGTAACGACATAACCTCTTTGTGAATCTTGCGAAGGCTCGACATGAAAGTGCTTGTTCTTCGCTCGAGGGTCCATAATCTCCCACGGAACCCATTGGATTTGTCTAGAACGATCCACCGCGAAAGTAGGAGACGTTCTAGGTAAATACCGGGGTGTACACTCGAAAGAGGGCACCATGTACCATAGGGTAGATTCCTTATGCATATTTGTAAATGCATGTAACTTATATTTATGTCTTAGCGCAATTAGAATCATCAGAGTGATGGAAACCGCTTCCCTGATATTCTCTCTCATTTATTTTCCCTACCATAGTTGTTTGATTTCTTGCTTATGATTTCGCTTAGTTTTAGTTTTTTTTAGTTCCAAAAACTACGATTTGATCAGCTTAGATTCCAAGAATTAGATTTTCTGGTACTCACCTTGTTCCCTGTGGAATTCGATATCTTTTGTATTACTTAGACATTTTCGTGCACTTGCGGATAGTGTCAAGTTTTTGGTGCCCTTGCCGGGGAATAACGGTTGATATTAGTATAGTTCTAAGGACTGGTAGACTAAGTTTTAGTTAGCTTTTCTTTCTTTATTCTATTTCACGCTGCTTTCTACTTGTGTTAATTGCCTTGAACTTTTTAATTGAGTCTGACAAATTTTTATGCAAAGAAGTTCCAGGGCAGGAGCACTCTTGGAAATCGATCTTGAAATAGAATGAACCTTCAGACAAAGAAGGAAGCTTAAGCATGACCTGAAAAAGGAGAATCGAGAACAGATGAAACACCTTCATATCGACATGGAGAACGAACCAGCGCCTCAACCTGTGAACAACAACAATGCCAGAACACTGCGAGAATATGCAGTGCCTTTTTCACATGGGTTTCAATTAGGAATCGTTAGGCTTAGTGTCGAGGCCAATAATTTTGAAATTAAACCTGCTCTACTTTCCATGATATAACAAAATCAATTTGGTGGTTGTCCTCTTGGGGACCCTAATATGCATTTGTCTATGTTTTTGGAATATTGTGATATGTTAAAGATTAATGGAGCTACTTCTGATGCTATCAGGTTGCATTTGTTTCCCTTCTCCTTAAGGGACAGAGCAAGGGCATGGCTCCACACGATCCCCTCAGCTTCAATACGGACATGGGATGAACTGTCTCAAGCTTTCCTCTCGAAGTATTTTCCTCCTTCGATGACAATCCACCTCAGAAACTAGATAACGAGATTCATGCAAAAGGATGGAGAGTCTTTGTACGAAGCCTGGGAAAGGTTCAAAGAGCTTCAAAGATTATGTCCGCACCATGGGATTGAGACTTGGGTTCTAGTACACACGTTCTACATGGGATTGGAATACAATACTAGACTCACAGTCGATGCAGCTGCTAGAGGATCGGGACTGATGAGCAAAATACCTTAAGATGCGATCAACCTCCTGGAGGACATGGCACTGAACTACCATCAATGGAATCCAGAGCGAGGTACACCTTCCAGGAAAGCAGGTAAATTCGATCTTGATTCATTAACTGTTCTCACTATGAAGGCAGACAATCTGACTAAGAAATTTGATTCATGGTCTGTTAACTCTTTAGACACTAATTGATTGTCTTGTAAGCTGTGTGGCATTGCAGGACATGTAGGTGCTGAGTGCCAAGTGGGAGATGGACAAGTGGTCCCAAGTCAGCCTGAACATCTTAATGTAGTTGGAAATATGAATTCCATGAACAACCCTTATTCCAACTATTACAACCTTGGCTGGCGCAACCACCCGAACTTCTCCTACCGGACCACGCAGCCTATACAACCAGGGCAAGAGCCACCACAAGTTCAACCTCAGCAAGGGAACTTCAGGCCGCCACAACAAGAAAATTACAGGCACCCACCTGGGTTCCAACAGAGAAACTACAATCCTCCCCCTCAACAAGCAAATTACAATCCTCCTCCAAGACCAGCCTAAGACTCTCAACTGAGTAAGCAGATAGAAGGGCTGACTGACATGATGAAACTAATGATGACAAGGATGGACTCCTTGGAGACGCACAACAAAATATTGGAGAGCCAGCTTGCGCAATAGGCTAGCTCATCCTCTAGAGCGCCAGGGAAGCTTCCATCATAGCCAGTAGTTAACCCGAGGGAGCATTGCAATGCAATCTCCACTCGGAGCTCCAAGCAACTTGAAGACCCTAAGATGCCGACCAATGAAACAAGGGATGAAGTGACACCAAATCCTGAGGAGCCACACGCATATTCAACACCGGCGGAACTTGAGCGAACAGAGGAAGAGCGACCCTATGTTGGGCCACCAGCCTACAAGCCGCCGATACCTTTCCCTCAAAGGCTTGTCAAAGCCAAGTTAGACAAGCGATTCAGTAAGTTTCTAGAAATATTAAAAAAACTATATATTAACATTCCCTTTGTTGATGCCCTTTCGCAGATGCCGACCTATGCGAAGTTCCTAAAGGACATCCTCTCAAATAAATGGAAGCTAGAAGACCAAGGAAACGTGGCACTCACTGAGGAGTGCAGTGTGATTTTGCAAAACAAGCTTTGATAGGAATCGGCAAGTGCACAGTTTATCGAAGGAGTAAATAATATCGTTCCCACAGGGAGCAGGTGTCAAGAACCGACCTTTAGCGTCATTGAAAGCTAGATGGTTCAAACTCGGAATAAAAGAATTGCACTAAAACTAAATTATCTAAATTATAGAACCAAGAAGTCAACGACTTTAAGGGAAAATTACAGTTTAAGAAGTGTTCGGAACTTCAGGTTTTACCACATTGAATAATTTATATGCAAAACATTGAATCAGATTGAATTAGAAAATGGATCTCCTTCTCTCGAAGTGCAATTCGACAGTAAATAACTTAAGGCGATATCTCCTAGGGTACAGATTACCTTCTCTCGAAGCATAATCCGGTGTCTAGCATAAGCTAATCTCCTACTCTCATAGCAAAATTAACCTAAGAGACCCATTAGGCGCTATGAAATATTGTAAATCCTCCAGTGATGTCGAACGACTCTCGTAATTCTAGTCACAAGTTTAAATGAGAACGATCGAGTGTTACAATTCACCTCTCGGTACTTCTCGTAACACTTAACACATATAAATGTTTGGCCACAACATAAATACACAATAAGTGCAACTCATTTAAATAAGTCAAATTACTTAAAATAACACTGAGATTCATTAGAAAATATTTTACATATGATAATTTGTTCAACAGGCTATGCCCGAGTTCCAAACTAGGGTTTACGCTAGAACATGCATCGTTTGACAAAGAAAACCCATGTAAATGAATTCAAAAAGAGGGAAAATTACAAATCAAGGGTAGGAGACGATGAATCTTCAGTCTTCTCTCGAAAGCCCCAAAGAATCTGGTTGAATCGAGCCCTTGAATGCAGAAATCACCCCACTTTCGCCCTAGTCCACACCTCTGAAACGTTCAACCCTCAAAACCACTCCAAAAATTCTATTTTATGGTTCTATCTCTTCCTTAGGCAGTTAGGAAGTTTCCCTCCAAATTTCAGCAAATTCTGACTCCGGAATCACTCAAATTGGGTGCAAAAACCGTCGAAAGGTCGAACTGCGCGGAAGCTATCACGGCCGTGATGAGTTCGGCAGTCTGCGATGATGTAAATACGGGCGTGATGGGAGGAATGGGTAGGCCGTGTTTGGCTTGCAGAATGCTAGAGAGTTCTGCTGAGATGATCATGGCCGTGACGGTGAACATGGCTTGCCCGTGTTCTCTGCAGAAAGCTCCGATTTACCTCAAATTTGACCTGTGACCTCCTAGCACTATGAGGAATCTTCTCATAACATCAAATCATTAAAATCTTCATGAAAATATTTTAAAATAATCTGTATTTTACAAACAATGCAAAAAACAGTGAAGATTCTGTACTTGACAAGAAAAGATACTAAATTCAGATACAAAATAAGACAAAAGTTTGAAAAGATCATATGAATCGTACTTTAAATTATATAAAAATAACACTCATCAAAATATCACAGACTTAAAATCTTGCTTGTCCTCAAGCAATTAAACCATTTAAAAAATCGATGATAATGAAAGAAGAATGTTCTGAGGTCAAAGTATTGTCTAAGATGAAAACCATTATACTCAATCCACCGTTTAAGAATAAAATTGAGATACAATCAGAACTGATAACAAAAATAATTCTCAAAGTGAAACCTCAAATCTAAAAAAGAACTAAACACTATCACTATATTGAGACCATGCATAACAATCAATTCCTTATATAGTCAGCCAATCTAACTAAGTTGCACCAAAATTGCAATAATAGAATCATGAATTATAATCGGCTGGCTCAAGCTACTTCCCTGAATTTGCCTTTACCCTTGTGACGCAAAAAACAAATATTTGTGATGAATGCACCCCCGGTACTCGATTAGAAAATAGATTCAGAGTGTGTACACCACATAATGCACACAAAACTCATTTCTTCATATTATGTCAAAGTTAGAAGAAAGCGGAGTTGTTCACCTTTACCAAACCTCTTCTTTTCTCATGAAACTTTTATTCACTTTTTTTTTGTCGACAGTGCCAAGTTGGATGAATTTTTGGTTTCATCGTCACTTAGGTACCACTGCCCCTTTTTTTCTTTTGTCAAACACTTTTATTTTCTTTTTTGGTTTTTTTTTCATAAAGCATATTTATGCAACCAGATTGAAGGGCTGAAACAAGGAATAATATAATCATGACCAATCAACAACATAGCTTCGTGTCAATAATTAAGTCAAAAAATAAGGTTTAACCCAATGAACATTATTCATGCTACAGTAGAATCATACTCAATAATATTCTGAAAATTCGAATTGAATGCATAAAAGTAGTCATAATAAGAACTATTTTAACACAAAGAACAAACTAGACTTTCTACATCATAGCTCTAAATAGCTTAATAATCGAAAACAAAGTCAAAATAACTGGAAAAACCATCACAGACTTAGAGTTTTGCACTATCACAAGAACAGAAGCACAAGCATTAATATCATTGAAGCACAGGCATTAATATCATCATGAAACTCAGTGCATAATGAAACAAAACATAACACACTAAAAGTACACTAACAACAAACACAAACAAAGAGGGAAACCCTCTACCCACAGCAAAGATCTGCATAGTCTCCTATGCAATAAGAAGTACAAGAATAGCAAGTAAAAGAAAAATAACTTACTAAAGTAGACAAAAGAGCATAAATGCTCTCACCGCAAGGCGCATATCATGAATAAATCACCAACGCTGTGGCGGTGGCGCTAAGAACAGGTATGAACCCTAAGTTCCGTCGTCGTGCTCCCTTTATAAGCGGCGAAGGGCAAAGCACAGCCGTGACGGTGATCACGGCCTACCCGTGAACAGTTTGGCAGACCATGCTAGAATCGGTGAGGCAATCATGGCCATGAACGCTTCGACGATGAGCAAAATTTCCCTGAAAAATAGCAAAAGTTGCAAATGTCAATAGGATGCTATTCAATGTATAAAACAAGAAAATAATGCTATGGGTCATCACAACATATTATCAAAACAACGCAACATAAACAATTACAACAATAAACAAATAAACATAACAAAAGATAGATCCTTGGGGTGCCTCCCAAGTAGCGCTTGTTTAAGGTCATTAGCTCGACCAATGTCTATGTATCAATGCACGTCTAATGGATTAGAGGCGTAAGAAATGGCAAGTAAATGCCCCTTTCTTCGTCGCCTAAGAGTAACACCTATAGATATGAGCAATAAGAGCAATAGGTGTACAATAAAAACCGTCCTGAAATAGCGTGGAATAGGAAGATATTTAAACTCATAGTCTTTCTTTCCAACGCCCTGTGGTTCCTTGACTTCAAGATTTTCATGTAGCACTCTTTTATGATCAACTTTGGGGCTTGCATCGAACAAATCCACAAAAGTAGTCACCTCCCGCCTCATCTGTTTGAAACAATCATCAAAATTATATAAACAATAGGTCGCAAGAGGATCGTGCTTGTAAGGTGGAGGTAGAAGATAGACCGACTCTTGCTCGATCCTAGACTCTGTAGATAACTTCTCTGAATATTGAGCATCTTTACTTTCATCTTCAGGCTCTCCAACAAAATCATCTCTAGGTGACGTATGACGATCTTCCATCTGGGTGCTACCACATATCAAAATCGTGTTGCAGTGCTCTCTTGGATTTACCTCGGGTTCCCTAGATAATGAACTAGCTTGTTAAGCAATCTGGTTCTTAAGCATCTTTGAATGGAAAATCAGATCATCCACATTTGAGTTCAACTACTTGATGGATTCATCCACACTCTCATTGTTCTTTGATTGGGTGGCGATGAAATTTTCCAGTAGCAGCTCCAGGTTAGATTTCAGTGGTGGATTAAACTGTTGTTACTGAAACCCTTGTGGTTGCCAGTAATTTGGATGAGGGAACTGATTGCTGAAATTTTCTTGCTGAGCCTGACTAGTGAAGTTGGGTAGGGAAGCTGGATTCTGATTGTCTTGGTAGGAGAAATTAGGATAATTCCGCCATTCGGGGTTGTATGTGCCTAAATATGGATCGTTCTAGTTCTTCTGATTCGCAATGCTCGCAAGAATCTGGTCTAAAGATAGATCAAAAGAAGAAAACGAAGCCATAATCTGGTAGTTAGTAGCACCATGTCCAACATTTCTACAAACTTCACAAGAAACAAAATTAATTGATGCTGAATTAGAGTTCATTGAAGTAGTAAACAGGATTAGTAATACCAAAGAATATTACAAGCTTGAAGAAAGCAAGAAGATAGGAATTATCAACAAATTAACTAAAATAAAAACAATTAAAAACCAAAAAGTATCTAGTCTATCAACTCAACTATTAGTCGATATTGACTACGCCTTGCTCCTCGACAACGGCGCCAAAAACTTGATAGGAATCCGCAAGTGCAAGGTCTATCGAAGTAGTAAATAATATCATTCCCACAGGGAGCAGGTGTCAAGTACCGACCTTTAGTGTCATTAAAAGCTAGATGGTTCAAACTCAGAATAAAAGAATTGCACTAAAACTAAATCATCTAAATTATCGAACCAAGAAGTCAACGACTTTAAGGGAAAATTACAGTTTAAGAAGTGTTCAGAACTTTAGGTTTTACCGTGTTGAATGCTTTATATGCAAAACATTGAATCAGATTGAATTTAGAAAATGGATCTCCTTCTCTCGAAGCGCAATCTGACAGTAAATAACTTAAGGCGATATCTCCTAGGGTACAAATTACCTTCTCTCGAAGCATAATCCGGTGTCTAGCATAAGCTAATCTCCTACTCTCGTAGCAAAATTAACCTGAGGGACCCATTAGGCTCTATGAAATATTGTAAATCCTAGAGTGACGTCAAACGACTCTCATAATTCTAGTCACAAGTTTAAATGAGAACGATCGAGTGTTACGATTCACCTCTTGGTACTTCACGTAACACTTAACACATATAAATGTTTGGCCACAACATAAATACACAATAAGTGAAACTCATTTAAATAAGTCAAATTACTTAAAATAACACTGAGGTTCATTAGAAAATATTTTACATATGATAATTTGTTCAACGGGCTACGCCCGAGTTCCAAACTAGGGTTTACGCTAGAACATGCATCGTTTGACAAAGAAAACCCATGTAAATGAATTCAAAAAGAGGGAAAATTATAAATAAAGGGTAGGAAATGATGAATCTTCAGTCTTCTCTCAAAAGCCGCAAAGAATCTGGTCGAATCGAGCCCTTGAATGCAGAAATCGCCCCTCTTTCGCCTTAGTCCACGCCTCTGAAAAGTTTGACCCTAAAAACCGCTCCAAAAATTCTATTTTATGGTTCTATCTCTTCCTTAGGCAGTTAGAAAGTTTTCCTCCAAATTTCAGCAAATTCCGATTCCGGAATCACTCAAATCGGGCAAAAAACCGTCGAAAGGTCGAACTGCGCGGAAGCTGTCACGGCCGTGATGGCCAGCACGGCCAGGCCGTGATGAGTTCGGTAGTCTATGACGATGTAAAAACAGGCGTGATGGGAGGAACGGGTAGGCCATGTCTGGCTTGCAGAATGCTAGAGAGTTCTGCCGAGATGATCATGGCCGTGACGGTGAACATGGCTTGCCCGTGTTCTCTGCAGAAAGCTCCGATTTACCTCAAATTTGACCTGTGACCTCCTAGCACTATGAGGAATCTTCTCATAACATCAAATCATTAAAATCTTCATGAAAATATGGTAAAATGACCTACATTTCACAAATAATGCAAAAAACAGTGAAGATTCTGTACTTGACAAGAAAAGATACTAAATTCAGATACAAAACAAGACAAAAGCCTGAAAAGATCGTATGAATCATACTTTAAATTATATAAAAATTGTTAGGGAATGCCGGGTATAATTTAAAATTTTACAGTCCCAGGACGCAGCGGAAGAAGCATTACACCCGAAACACATTCCTTTCCCAAGGATCCATGCGAGAGAGAAGACACAAGGATGTGTTAGAGATGTACCTCTTTTGCTTGTTTAGATGTCGAAGCCATGTTGAAGGCGCCCAAGTGTTCTCCCTCTACAAGTATCCACACGTCGACTCCTTCATCGTTGCTCCCTTCCACGCTCGGTGCTAGCCTCGGGAAGAGAATCGAGCCTTAGGGTTCCTTCACTCTTCTTGCGCCACCTCCAAGGTTCATGCGCCAAGTGCAAGGAAGATGCCGCCAACTCCTTATCCTCTTCACTCCAAGAGAAGAGGGAGAAGATGAGTTTCGGCCTTGAGGAAGATTAGGGGGAAATTGCGCCACCAAGTCCTTCTCCAAGTCACGCCAAGAGGAGAGGAAGGAGAAGACTTGCGGTCACTTGTTGGAAGAAGGGTTGCGCCACTTTGATGTTGTCACCCTTTGCCCTTGCTTTCGCCCCTCTACTTGTGTTCACATCTCCAAGTGTTCATCATCTAGAGAGGGCGACAATGGGTCCTATAAATAGGACTAGAGGCGGCTTGGGCAAGGGCTAGGATCATGCCAAGTGTATGGCTAGGATGAGGTGTCTTGAAGTAAGGAAAGTCTCCAAGACTTTACCATAAACCTCATTCAACCTATCCATAAAAGTCTAAACACTATATCAGCCCAAGACATGCCTCAAATGCATTCTTACCATCAAAGGCTAAGTGGCTAGGCGCAACATGCATGAGGAGTTTCGGCTAGGGTAATGGTTTTGGGAGAAACTAGGGTTTGAGGTAAGGTATGTCTCCAAGACATTACCATATACCTCTTCCCTATGTCCATATGCGCCTAGGAACTTCCCATAAAAGTTCTCAAGCCATATCAGCCCCAAGACTTACCTTAGAGGCAAGTATTCCATCCAAGGAAGAAGGGCTAGGCGCCCTTTACTTCCATAATGAAGCAAAGGCGCCTCCCTCACCCCATTATGCCCCTAGGCGCCAATGGGGTGAGAATTCTCCCCATTATACCCTTTTAAGCCAATTCCTCTTCATGACAACTAATTATTGGGCCTCATTGGATAATGAGCTAGCCCAAACTTCATGGCATGGGTTGATTAAGTCATTGGATCCAATCCAATGCAACCCTAATCCAAATGTGACCAATCTAGGTCAATTTCGGGTCAACCTGCCAAAAATGAAGTTTGGCTCCAATAACTTTCTTCCAACTCATCAGGCCCATTGACGCTGATGAAATCTTCCAAATTGATCCAAGTTATCCAATAACTTGATCCTAAGGCTTCTGATTAAAGCAACGTCAAGAGTCTATTGCGTGTGACCCCGTAGGATCCATATGACGATGGCAATGATGTAAACATCATAAGTAATGAGGGGTATCTAGCAACACATCACTACTACCCATGTCATAGGACTTAAGTCATTATGGCAACAACTCCTAACAAGCAACGAGGATTCCTATTGCATTACAGATCCCTTTGCCTAAGCTGATATCCTGCCATTGGATTAGTCTTAAGTTTATTATCCAATGCATTGGTCATGACTCAACAAGTGTGGCCACACTTTCCTGTCATGCACCAATAAGGTGGGGCGCCCCGAGTGGATATCATGCTTCCAATAAGGAAGGGGCAAATCCTACTATTGGTCATTCATGTCTCTACATGACTTATGACATGCCCAATGACAGTCGTTTTGATCTCCCAGTTACGGAGAGACGTAAGACTGTATTAAAGCATACCCATCATCAAATCTAGACATGAATACCTCATGTCTAAGGATCAATGCAAACCTCTTGCATGTGAGATTGACTTGTTGACTAGACAAGTCAATCCTCACAATGGATCACTCCAGTGCATCCAATGCACCTGTATGTCTGCGTTACTGTGCCCCGCACCTAACCAGCCCATACACCAGTCTCACATGTACCAAAGCTGTCCCATATCTGCTAAGGTACCTTGTCTGGGGATAGCTTATGAGAATGGATCCAATCCAAACTCCTGGGACATTATTTATGCAACTCAATACATCAACGCAGGTAGAGAAGTCTGCATAATAACGACCATGCCTATATAAAGAGTAATAGTTCTATCAAAGTACATTCAACCAATGCCTGACCATGTCCATACATTGGTCCTTAGGGCATATACACCAACAAAAATAACACTCATCAAGCTTCCACAAAAACTCAAGGACCCTGGCAGCTTTTCCATTCCGTGCCAGATAAGAGAGATGACCTTTCAGAGAGCGCTGTGCGATTTAGGAGCGAGCGTCAACGTCATGCCGTTATCATTGTGTAAAAAGCTGCATTTGGGTGACTTGAAATCGACTAATATTTCCTTGCAGCTTGCTGACAGATCAGTTTGGAGTCCAGTGGGTATTTTAGAGGATGTACCTATTAAAGTAGGAGACTATTTTATTCCTGCTAACTTTGTTGTGTTAAGACATTGATGAGGATGACAGACTTCCTATTATTTTAGTAAGACCTTTTCTTGCAATAGCTGGTGTTGTCATCGATGTTAAAAATGGGAAACTGGATTTAAACATCAATGGCAATGTTATTCAATTTGACCTATCTAACTCTCTCAAAAAACCTTCTCTTGCAGGTATATGTTACAGCGTGGGTGTACTCAAGCGCACTAGAAGTTTGGAAGACAATGGACACCGCCTTGAACACCGATTTGAAGATGGACTAGTCAAGCAAGGGGAAGTTCTCGTCCCTTTTGACCCCTCCTGATTTGTTGACCTGATGACTCTACGGTCGAGCTATTGACCTAAAACAAGCGCTCTTGGGAGGCAACCCAAGTTTTCTCATTGTTTTCATTTTCTTTCTGTTACATTAGTTGACATTCAGTTTTTAGTTTACCATCTTTGAATAGTTCACTCTCTTACTTATCTAGTACTATTTTAGGAGATTTTGATATTGATATACACTGATAGAGCTCTATTTTTGGGATGC
This sequence comes from Costus lasius, assembly GCA_027563935.2. Lineage (NCBI taxonomy): Eukaryota > Viridiplantae > Streptophyta > Magnoliopsida > Zingiberales > Costaceae > Costus > Costus lasius. The sequence goes on along the minus strand of CM050453.2, from coordinate 81,658,219 downwards.
AGATGCACTATGCGAACAGGAGATTTTTGTTGGATTTTTACTGAAGCTCAATGTACTTCACGACCAGGTGAACCCCATGGGGTTCACCCGTGAAGTACACTTTGCATCTTGACGAGCAATTTTTTGAAGGGTATTTTTGTTAAATAAAGATGGAGCCGGCCATATCAAGTGGTGCATATTATTCCTGGATTTTCAGCATTTTACCGTGCACTTCACGGCTAGGTGAACCTGACGGGGTTCACCCGTGAAGACAACTAAATCAGACCGGGCGCATCCCTAAAGTGTGCTTCATGGTTAGGTGAACCCGACTGGGTTCACCCGTGTTTCTTTTGGAGCATTGCTCGTGTTCGCCCTAAACTACAGGTAGGGTTTTCTCAGCTTCATGCCGCCACCACTCCCTCTGCTCCAGATCCGTGATCCTCTCAACGAACTCTCACCTCAAATCTTCAGGGACCTTCTGTCTTCACGGCCTACATCTCCGGTGAGGTTCTCACAGCCTCGATTTATTTCCCAGCATTGGTACTCTGGTTTCTCTCGCTCGCCGATTTTTCTGCTTCCGCCTCCTCAATCGGGTGCCGCTCTTGTTCTCGTGTGAATCTTTATGGTTTTCTGATCTTCTCTGGCAATCTGACCTAATGGCACTGTGGCGAAAGGTGCTTGCTTTCTGTCATCGTAATACGCAACCGGTATCCGAATCATCTACAGATGACAATGACTTCGTCCCCCACGGACAGCCTCCGCCGCCACAAGCCACTCCTGCTAGCCAGCCGGTGCAGCCTTCCTCCTCCAGAAATCCAGCACGCCATTCTGCTCGGCAGTCCCAGGCCTATGTATGTCTGCCGAACGAATTTGGCATAGTATTCAGGAATGCGGAGCATGAACAAAACTTCGAACATCTTCTCCATTGCTAGATGCTCAACACCCGATATTTAGACAAAAACACTATTGTTATGTTAGGGTTTTTGGATGATGTTGAATGGATGTACTCAAATATTGGATGGGAGCAGTTCCTGAGGCTCGCCTCCCCCACGTACATTGGAATAACGTTGGAGTTCCTTAGCTCGTTGGATGTGAAAGCTGCTGCCATTGTTGATGACGATCCAGGGCGCATCTCCTTCCGTATGGGGAATACTGAGCACTGTTTATCTCTTACTCAGCTTTGCCAGATTTATGGTTTCCCGGAACCTTGCATGCACAAAGTCCCGGTGGAGTTCAACGAGCAGGCTTTTTGGGCGTCAATTATGAATGAACACTTCTATTCAGCCAGAGTCACTAGGGCCTTTAGCATCTGCAACCCAACTATCAGATATGTCCACCGCGTACTCGCCCATACCATCTTCGGGCGAGGGGAGAGCGACGGCATGGTACGTCAGTCAGAGTTATTTTACTTATGGTGCATGCTTCACTCTTTCAGGGTCGATTCTGGATTCTACTTAGCAAAGCAATTCAGCCGCATCACACATTGCCGCAAGGGCGCGATAGTCATTGGTGGCCTCATCACCCCACTTGCAGTCTCTCTTGGGGTCATTCCCTACGGCGCGACCGAGGCTAGTGGAAACAACCAGCTCGAAATCGAGTCGTGCGTTTCCATGAAACTCATCGTCCACCGGGGTGATGCCTACTGCATGACATTCAAGGATAGCCAGTTCTACATACCGTTGCCTAACCTAGAGCGCACCACTGTGCGTGTTCGAGAGAACTGGAGCATCAAGCCAATTGCTGACCCTCAACCAGACGCTGTAGACACTGCACCACTAGCCCCAGGCGCGTTCTTCTTTGGCGGCTCCTCCTCGGATTCTATGTTGGGTATTCTTCAGGAGATGAGGGATGAGCAGCTTTAGCAGTGCGAGCTTATTGATCAGATGGATTCCTCCATCTCCTTTATACGCCAGGAGCAAGCTTCCCGTTGGGAAGCTAATGAAGCCGGGATGCAACGACAGCACAAGATGTTGGGTTCGATTTGGGAAAAGCTTTCTGCTCTGGATGACCGGTTCACCTTGCTCAATGAGGAGAATATAAAGAACATTCCGGTCTCTTCAGATGAGGAGGACGAGCCCGATTACACTTCAAGCGGTAAGGGAAGGAGCTCCCGAGCTTCTTGCTCCAAATCGCGCAAGAGGCGCTAGCTCCATGAGGACTCGACATTGCCAGCTTCTCCCCTCACATATACGACGTTGCATAGAGGACTATGCAACATTTTAGAGCGGGTGAGTTGTCTTTACTCTAGCTTTTGTTTGGTTGTTATGCTCTGACTCTTTATGGATTTGTTATGACACTTTCTGATGGATGTTATTTTGATATTGACATTATATCTTATATGCCACTATTCGTGGGCCTGGTCCACATCTACAGGCCCCACCCTCTGCAGTGTTTAACACACATGTTTGAACTGCTTATTTTTTCGCTTCAGTATTATGCTACAATCTATGTTACATGTTGTGCGAATCTGTGAGCTTACATGAAGATGTTTTAAAACATATATTGTAAATTTTGTGAAGAAAGATTCATTGTTGACCTGTCATGCTAGTCTTGTCTAATGATAGCTTTTCAAAACTCTTAAAGTTAAATGTATGATTGGTTGGAATTTATCAAGATATGTTGAATGTAGTACTTGTTGAAAATTTACTCAATAGTCATGTCCATATATTCTATGACTTAGAAATTCTCTAAGTGGATTGATTTTAGGTTGTTCATTTAGTGGGTCAAGCGTTTTCATGATTCTTCAATTGATTTTGGTTTGTAATTTACATTCGATACACATCAGGATACATAATATCTTCTCAAACTTTGAATTCCTTTCTAGTATTGGGGAAACACTGCATTTGTTAAAAGCCAGGATGTGTTGATTTCTATTATTTTGCAAAAAAAAAAAAATCACATTTAGATTCCTCTACTTGGCACTGTGGAAAATGGGTAGTGGTACCGAAGGATATGAGTTAAAATCTAAGAAATGTGAATTGAAATAAAAAGACTCCTCTACTTGGCATTGCGAAAAATTGGCAATGGTATCTAAGGATATGAGTTGAAGTCTAATTCAATGATCAGTATTTCATATCCCGAATAAAACATTTGAGTTAACCCCAACATTATGAATTGGAAGGATAGGAATGAGATGAGTGTTGTGTATGCTTTGATTGAGTCCCATGTTTATTGCTTTCTAAATTGGTTGACATCTAGAAACTATGGGACCAAACTGGTGAATGCTTAAGACACTCCTTTAAGTTGATTTATTCTGATTAGATCTTGGATTGCTAAAAAGAGTATTTTTCTGAACTTGGGTGCGAATGTAACATCCCGTTATCTTAACCCCAAACAAATGGCACAATTCATGAATGATACAGGATGTTTCATATAAGATCGATTCATATGCTAGGTAAAACCGAGTTCAAGAAAACACGATCTGAAAATTTCCACAAACCCATACATAAATATCCACAAAACACAAATCTCATAAATCACATAAGGGTACCTGCCACCACGCAATCCTTGCACTAGACATATGCAAGGCAACAGTTATATCAAATCCGATGGCATAAATACAATTCGATTCGAAATTCAAAGCAAAGCCACAAAGTCGATTTTATAAACTCATACCAAACACCGAAACCAGGCTGAGGCCCGCGGTGACACAAAAATCAAACTCATTTAACTGCCACAATCTGGCAACACAAATTTCACATAGTTCACGTGGTTCACACAAATTCACATAGTTCACATCATTCATATAGTTCGTATAACTCGTATAGTTCGGCCACAACCGGCCTCATGATTAAGCACAAAAGTTCTTAAATATAATCACAGCAAACTAGCATAATGTCCACGCCAATGCTAACTCAAGAAATGCGCCCCTGCTCTATGCCTGAAAATAGTGAGGGGTGAGCTACACAGCCCAGTGAGTGGATAGTCTAAATCGACCATCCATAACATACACTCAAAAATATAGGCAGATTATTCTAAAAATCTTTAACAGAACATTATGTCAATATACAACAAGATTAAATACAGAAGTCATATAAACAGCCAGATGTACACACCAACATATAACAAACTCAGGTTCTAAACAAACTCAGGTTCTAGAGTTATACTCTAAACCAACTAAACACATCAATACTTAGTTAACCTAGTTGTCCAGCATATTCAGTAGTGACCAATATGGTCTAACCCGGCTTTGGCCTAAGCACTGGGAGCGGCAAAATCTCGTGCAACACATAAACATGGACAGTGAGTAGAATCAAGAGGTGGCCCCCGCCAGGTCACGACGTGGCACTTTGCTCTAAAACACCCCATAAACACATCGATGGCTTGTGTGTAGATTCAAGAGGTGGCCCCCGCCGGGTCACGACGTGGCACTTTGCTCTACGACACCCCATATCACAAAAAGAGAGTGATGACATCAAGAGGTGGCCCCTGTCCGACCAAGACATGGCACTTTGCGTCAAAACTCGTTCTCCCAAAAGGTTCCTACTGGACAACAAACACATCTTATATCATATTTCATAAAGGTGGACTCCTAAGTGTCAACTAGACTCTAGGATAGTCATCACAAAAATCATATCGGGCAGGCTGAACATCAACCCCCATCACAATAATCATAATAGGCAGGCTGAACATCAACCTCCTCACATATCAAATACATGGCTGAAATTCAAACCCTTAACATATCACATAAGGACTATCCTATGAGTACACGGTTACACTTAGCCATAGTCCTAACCAACACATAACACATAATATTCAAAATTCACATAATCCATCACATAACACATATTGTTCAAAATTCACATAACCCATACTATTCGAAAATCACATAACATAACACATAATATTTCATATTCGAATATCACATAATATAGTGTAGTCCTTAGATTTCATGCTGATTAGTTTAGTCAAACCTTGCTATGTTATCACCCAAATTTCTCAAACAATTAAATAACAGGCTACACACCTAAATTAAATAACATGCTACACACCTAAATAAACAGTCATGGATTGTAATTAACACACATCCAAAAATCATTACAACACATATAACCCACGGTTTTACAACATGTCATCTATTTAAAATTTAAACTCTAGTTAACAAAAATGTCATGCTCAAAATTCACTAAATTAAAACTACCTAAATTCCATAACATCAACATAAAATTATAACATGTAATTGTCTTTATAATCCTCATGTAAACATGTTAATTTCGGTTTTTCATAAATAATACCAAATTTCGGTTGTCATGAATAATTATCAAGAATTCGATTTTACATGAAAGAACATCTCAATTTTGGTTTTCATCCCCTAAATTCGGTTTTAACATGGTAGAAATTCCAAGAACTCAAATGTATCATGTCACAAACACAACTAAATTCATAGGTCAAACAAGACATTCCACTCACCTCTTAAACCGAGAATCTAAGGTTAAAATCTTCCCAAAAACTCGCCTAAAGCCTTGATGTCGCCCAAAGGATCTCCAAGAACTCACCAAGGAAGTTTCACCTCAAGGAAATTCGCCAAGGGGAAGAAGATGGAGAAAATCGCCAAGAACTCTTCAAGAACACCAAGATCGCCTTCTTCCTTACCCTAGCCGCCCCAAGATTTCCTCAAGCCAAAAATCGTCAATTCTTCCTTCCCTAACCGAAATACCCACTAAAAATTCGGTTTTTAATTTTTAACCCATTAACCAATTAATTCAAATAGGGTTTAATCCATTTAACTAATAAATTTGAATTTCAAACCCAATTAGCGCCAACCCAAAAAAAACTCATAATTAACAATTAATTTAACCATCCACTAACCATTCACTTAACGAAATCCATTAAGGATTTAATTAACATCCAATAAGGATTTAATTAACCAATAAGGTCTAATTAATTAACTTACAATTTACAACCCATAAATCCTAATTAATTTATCATGAACAACCAATAATAATTTATCATAAATTAACAGCCAATAATCAAATAAATAATCTCTAATTAATTTACAATAAATTAACTACCAAAAATCTCTAGTTAATTAACTATTAACAACCAATACATAGAAAAATATCACAGTCAATAATTTTAGACAAAATCAAAATAATGCTTACCAGGACTTAAGATTCTTGGATCTTACAGCGAACTTCAACACAAAAGATTATTCTTATACCAAGGATGTATTTCAACTTATTTTATTGCTTGAGGACAAGCAAAGATATAAGTTGAGGAGTATTTGATGCCTAGCATTTTTATAGTGATTTTTATTATTATTCCTTGATGAATTTGGGCTTATTTGAATATTTTTACACTCCTTTAAGGCTTATTTAGTTAAAAACTTCAGAATCTTCACTTTTTGTCTGTCTTATTGAATTTCAGGTAAAATCAACCAATTTTGAAATCTTTTTGAAGAATCTGAGAGCATGGGGTGATTCCTTATGAGAAGACGAAGCTGCCTGTAAAATTTGGGCTCAATCGGAGCTTTTTCTGGACTTCACGGCCGGGGTTCACCTTTGATCTTGACGAAGGACGAAACTCACCGCGCGTTTCACTGCTAGGTGAACCCGGCGGGATTCACCTATGATGTCAGGGTATCCAAAATTCGCCGCACGCTTCACTGGTAGGTGAACTCCATGGGGTTCACCCGTGATTCTGTCTGATAAAACCTGCGCAAAAATTTACCGTGGACACCTGGTGGGGTTCACCTATGATTATTTCACAACAGAACTGCACATAACACTTCACCACCAGGTGAACCCGGCGGGGTTCCCCCGTGACACTATCGGAACAGCCCGACCTTCACTCTGTTTTTCGTCGATTTCGGGCCCGATTCAAGTCTAAATTTGGCAAGTGAGGACTCTATGGAAAGCTTATTCAATGGAGAACAAATAGAATATAAAAGCCCCAACTTCTGTGACCTAATCATTGAGCAATCAGGCGACGAAGTGGCTAGGGCGGACGGACACGGCGAACAGGCGACTTTGAGGCAATTTCTGGAGATTCAACCATCAGAACTCAGTGATTCTTGTTTATTTCTTTCGGTTCATCGTCTCCTCCCTCTTAGAAACCTTTTCCTGTGATTTTCCTATGTACAAAGAGAGAATTTTCAGCGATTCAACAATGGTTGTAGCGTAAACTTTATTTCAGGGGTAGGTTGAAGCCCTCTGACGATTTCTATTTTGCAATTCATGTGTTAACTTTGTTATTTGGATCATATTCTGAGCATATTTCACTTGAAGTATTAATTTCTTGATATTTACTCTGGCCAAGTATTATCATGTCATAGTTATTACAGTTCATAACGAAAGTAGAATTGTAACGACGGAACCTCTTTGTGAATCTTGCGAATGCTCGACACGAAAGTGCTTGTTCTTCGCTCGAGGGTGCATAATCTACCACGGAACCCATTGGGTTTATCTAGAATGATCCACCACGAAAGTAGTAGACGTTCTAGGTAAATACTGGGGTGTACACTTGAAAGAGGGCACCTTGTACCATAGGGTAGATTCCTTATGCATATTTGTACGTCCATGTAACTGATATTTATGTCTTAGCACAATTAGAATTGTCAGAGTGGTGGAAATCGCTGCCCTGATATTCTCTCTCATATATTTTCCCTGCCGTAGTTGTTTGATTTCTTGCTTATGATTTCACTTAGTTTTAGTTTTTTTTAGTTCCAAAAACCACGATTTGATTCTCTTAGATTTCAAGAATTAGATTTTCTAGTACTCACCTTGTTCCCTATGGGATTCGATATATTTTGTAGTACTTCAACATTTCCGTGCACTTGTGGATAGTGTCAACCTCAGACCAGAGACATTCATTGAAATTATGGCACTGCCGTAAACCATTTCACGGTGCCGTATTCTCCAGAGTTTTTGAATCGAAGAACGCGACCGATTTTACAGCAATATCAAAAGATATTACATTGCCGTAATTCTAATTTTAAACGCGATTCCACGGTCAAGTTTGAAGCTCAATTTTTGCGGAGAAGATTGCCAACGATCAAGATCTTTAAATTGGAAGCCGTAAAAAGAAGAAAGAGAGGTTTCACTGAGATGAAGAGGAGAAGACCAAAAGCCATAAATTTCGTCCACCATAGAGGGAGAAATCGAGTTCCACGTCGCCGCCAAGGGTTTCGCCGCCGGGAAGCGTACAGCGCATCTCCGGCCGTGAAATTTGAGTGGAAGTTGCACATAGAGGAGCAGAAGGTGCTCCAGAAGTTTTAGAGTAAAAGGAGATCAATTGGAGGAGAAATCGAAGAAAAGGGAGGCGCTGACATTGTTCATCGACGCCCTTATGCAAATTACGACTGTAATTTATATTACAGCCATGGTGTGTTATTTTAAACTCTCTTTTCTCTTTGATTTTCGATCTTTTGAAACCATGGATTATTGTAACTCCTGCACTATGCTAGCTTAAACTTTTATGGGACATGGGGGGAGTAATTCCTTTTAATTCTTAATGACTAGATGATTCTTTTTCCGCTATTTCGTCACGTATAATTTTAGCATGATAATTTTACTCATGTGATAATTGCCCTTTTGATTCTCCATAGTTTCATACTATTATTCATGTTTTAGAGTTCTCGCAATAAGGACCGAAATGTGACTTGCTTGAGAACTCGGAACCCTAGAATTGCATGTTAGGAGCTTTCTTTACGAAATTAGGTTAGTTCTAATTGTTTGATTTTAGTTGTCAAATTGCCATGATAATAATATGAATCTAGGATTGAGTCGAGTTGTCAAACGTGGAGATCTTGTGCGAAAGCAAAGATCAGAACGTTGGAGAACCATGAGTAAAACTTGTGTTGAGACTTAGATGCACGAAAGTGATCCTTGAGATTCCACTTGTGATAATCAACTTAGAATTCTGAGGGTACTCGGGGCTTCCACACAATATGTCAGCTGCTTGATCTGGTCAGCAAGGTCGTCGATTCTCTTTTGTTACTTCATAACAACTTCCAGCATGGAATCAAAGTTTGACTTAGAGGGCTGCCCGTATTGCCTTTGTTGAAAGCCCGGTGGTGGCCTGTTGTTCTGCTGAGAATATTGAGAAGGAACTTGCCCTTGATTATTTTTGTAGGATAGGTTGGGGTGGTTCCTCCATCCGGGATTGTAGATTGCAGAATATGGATCATTCACAGGTCTCTGAATGTAGTTCCCCACAGCGTTTGCTTGCTCTTAATTAGACTCCTCTTGCGATGAAGCTATGATTTGGCATTCAGACGAATTGTGTCCTGCTATACCACATACCTCACAATAAACTGCATTAACCGCACTCGATGGAAAAGATAAATAATCAAACTTCTGGACCAAAGAATCTACCTTTACTGCCAGTGATGTCAAGGGATCATTGTGGTACTTACCAAATCCTGTGGAAGTAGTATTCCGCTCACTCGACCCATGGTTATGGTTCATGGCCATATCCTCAAGTAGAGCAGTTGCTTCTTTCAAGTTTTTGCTCATGATCGTCCCTCCAGCCGCAGCATCCACCATCAATCTCGTGTTATAATCCAATCCATTATAGAAGATATGGATTAGAACCCATTCCTGGAGTCTGTGGTGTGGGCACATGCACTAGAGCTCCTTGAAGCGTTCCCAGGCATCATAAAGTGATTCTCCCTCTTGTTGTGCGAAAGTTGTGATTATGTTGCGCAGTTGGACAGTCTTGCTCGGTGGGAAATATTTATTTAGAAATGCCTTGGACAGCTCTTCCCACATGGTGATGGACCCTGCTGGCATCGAGTACAACCAAGCTCTGGCGTGATCCCTGAGAGAAAAAGAGAATAATCTCAGTCTAATCGCATCAGATGAAACTCCGTTAACCTTTACAGTATCGCAATATTCAAGAAAAATGGCTAAATGAAGATTTGGGTCCTGATTTGGGGAACCCCCAAATTGGTTTTGCTGGACCATCATCATCAGCGCTGGCTTTAACTCAAAGTTGTTCGCCTCTACGTTAGGTCGAACGATGCTAGAATTGAACCCTTGTATGTTTGGTGTCGCAAAGTCCCTCAAAGATTGATTGTTCTGGTTCGCCGTCATCTCTCCTTCTTCAGAGATCTTTTTGGTTGCAAATTGCAATCTCCTCCGAAGGCGAAAGGTGCGCTCAATTTCTGGGACTTCTGGAAGCAAAACACCTGCACGAGAAACTCTGGGCATACAACGTGTAAGTGAACAATAAAAAGAAAAGAATAGTAGAAACTAATGGCAAAAGAAAAGAAAAATGCCTAATCTCCTAACTTATCAATTAGTCAATATTAACTATCCGTGGTCCCCGGCAACGGCGCCAAAAACTTGATAGCTATCCGCAAGTGCGCGGATTTATAGAAGTAATAAAAAGATATCGTTCCCAACAAGGACTACGTAACTAAGTACTGACTTCTTGATATGTTCGAATTTAGGCGAAATCAATACTTGTTTGTTCTAACTTCCAAGCACGCAAAAAACTTAGAGACAACTTTTAAGGGACTTGAATTCTAAAGCATCGGGAATTCATGGGTTCACCACACCGATAAACATAAATCGTGTAAAAATAACTCAGTCAATAAATTTATCTATCCTGAAAGGTACTTTCCCTAAGGTACATATCACTTCCTCCCGGAGCATGATACAGTATCTAATTAGATTAACTCCCTACTCTCATGACAATTAAAGTAATTGGACCCATGAAGTTCTGTGAAAAGTAGGTTAATTCCTTCAAATGAAACCGAACTACTCTCGTGATCGGATTTGTAGGTTTAATTGAAATAGGTCGGACGTTAGCGATTTACCTCACGGTCCTTCTCGCAACGTCTAAGACATAAAGCTACTTGGCCAAGGTAATTTACGGGATACATGCAAATTCAATCAAATCAGGAAGATAAAATTATATTAAAAGAGCAAAAGTATAAATTAATCCATGCAAATTAGCGGGCTACACCCAATCAATCCCAAAAGGGAATCTACTCGCTCATATTATCAAGAGAATACATGTTTTTGATGAACAAGAAAGATCTCATAAGAATCGCAAACAAATCACAAAAAGGATTATGTAACCGTCTTCTCCTCAGTCTGGGGATGAGGATTGATGGATCAATCATCGAAATCGTGTGAAATCTCGCCGGAATATGCTTCGAAATCATGTTGTCGCCCTTGTCGTCGCCGCCGCTCGTGTTCGTCCGCACAGAAGCTCTCAAAGCCTCCAAAAATCTAATCTTTTATAGTTGCACCAGTTTAGAACTCATCAAGGAACGGTTCTGCGAGGTTTGGTTGAAATCTGGTATGAATCAGATGAGAATCGGGTGAAAAACACGTTGGGCGGAAGTTATTACGGTCGGTGATGGAATCACGACTGAGGCCGTAAATGTCTCTGTGTACATCTGCCTTCGGCCACAAAAAGTTTCACGGCCCGTGATGGAATCACGACTGAGGCCATGAAAGTTTTTGTTCATTCTGACACTTAGCCGATTTCAACATCCGTTCGTCGTCGCGTTCATGGCTGAATCCATATTTATGGCCAACGCCGTAAAAGTCTCGTTCTTCACCGTTTTTGTCCCAAATTTGATGTAAAGACTCGTGATCTCTTTGGAAATCATGCTTTAGCTTCAAAACTCTTGAAATCTTTTATTTTTGTGTCATTTTACCTACATTTTCATAAGGACCAAGAAAAGTGAAGATTCCATGCAAAGTAATGCGAAAGCACTAAAAATAGCACAAAATCATGCAATTAAGCCTAAAATATGATCTAAAATATAGGTAAAAACATGGTGTAAATGCAACGCATCACCAACCAAGTCTGGGATTTGGTTGAGCTACCTGAAGGGATAAAACCCATAGGGTGTAAATGGGTCAAGAGGAAGACAAACATGGATGGCAACATAATTACCTATAAAGGTAGACTAGTGGCTAAGGGATTCAAACAAGTGCACGGGGTGGACTATGATGAAACCTTCTTGCCAGTTGCCATGATCAAATCCATTCGGATTTTGCCTACTATACCTACATATCATGACTATGAGATATGGCAGATGGATGTGAAGATAGCGTTCTTTAACGGGAAGCTGACTGAGGATGTGTACATGACACAACCTGATAGCTTCATCCATCCTGCAGATGCCAGTAAGGTCTGCAGGCTAAAGAAATCCATTTATGGATTAAAGCAAGCATCTCGAAGTTGGAATCTTTGGTTTGATGAAGCTATGAGAGATTATGGCTTTATCAAAAGTGAAGATGACGCCTGTGTATACAGAAAATTCAGTGGGAGCTTGGTGACTTTTCTGGTCTTGTATGTCGATGACATACTACTCATTGGAAACAACATCCCTAGTCTTTTGTCAGTGAAGACATGGTTAGGGAAGTGTTTCGAGATGAAGGACTTAGGGGAGGCCGCCTACATCCTAGGCATGAGGATCTACTAGGATAGATCCAAGAGGCTCTTGGCCCTTAGTTAGAGTATCTACATTGATAAGGTCCTAGAGAGGTTCAACTTGGAGCAATCTAATAAGGGATACCTTCCAGTGAGACATGGCCTTACTCTCTCAAAGAGCCAGTGTCCCACCACACAGGCTGAGAGGGATGACATGAGTCGAGTGCCCTATGCTTCGGCAATGGGATCGATCAAGTATGCAATGTTGTGTACTAGACCAGACGTGGCTTATGTTGTGAGCATAACCAGCCGATACCAATCCAATCTAGGTTTACAGCGCTGGGTGGCTGTAAAGAACATCGGACAGGAAGAGCTCAGTGTGCAGGGCTATACTGATGTGTCGTTCCTGTTTGACCCTGATGACTTCAGATCGCAGGCCAGCTATGTGTTCAAGTTGAATGGAGGTGTTGTATGCTGGAAGAGCTTCAAGCAATCCACCATAGCTGATTGTACAACCGAGGCTGAGTATGTGGCCACTTCTGAGGCAGCCAAAGAAGTCATTTGGATCAAGAAGTTTATTTCTGAACTTCAGGTGGTTCCAAGTGCAATGGATCCCATTGAGCTCTACTATGACAACAATGGAGCAATTGCACAAGCCAAGGAACCATGGTCTCATCAAAGGTCCAAACACATACTCAGGAGATTTCACCTGATCAGAGAGATCATTGATAGAGGTGATGTCAAGATTAGTAGAGTTGACACAGAGAACAATCTGGCAGACCCATTGACCAAGGCTTTGGCGCAGCAGAAGCATAATAGTCACGCTAGATATATGGGGATGAGATTCTTCAACCTCTAGGTCTTAGTGCAAGTGGGAGATAGTTGGTGTATATGCCCTAGGACCAAGTATTGGTCCATTATTGTACTACTTGACATTGATACTTATATATCATTCTGGCATTGTCATTATCTATGTTTGTTTACATCTGCGATTATGTACTGACATGATAATGTCCCTAGAGACAGATTGGATCTATGCTCAAATGATTATCCCCAGTCGATATACCTGAGTGGTTATGGGACAGCTATGGTACTTGAGAGACTGGTATATGGGCTGGTGAGGCACGAGGTGCTAACGCAGACATATGGGCATATCAGTAGTGGATATACTGGATAGACCCGCTGTAAGGTAATGACTTGGTGTCATGAGTTATCCTCACAAGTGATAGGAGATGCATTGATCCCTTGACTTGAGGTCATTAGCGATTCTATATGGTTAGGGACATGCTTTGATACAACCTAACACCTCAGCGTAGTAGGGAAGTAATAACGGTTGTCATTGAGCATGTCACGACCCATATGAGAAGGTCAATGGACAGACAAAGGATTTGCCCCTTCCTAAGGGAAGCATGATATCCATGGAGCTCCTCTATGGTTCTATGACTGAAAGTGTATGGCCATACCCAGGTGAGAACCTGATTTAGTCATAGCCATGTGATTGGGTGAAAACAAGTGGTGACACACTTGTCCAATCGGATATCAGTTTGGCAAAGAGACTGTAATGCATCTGTACCTAGTCGCGATGATGGGGATGTCGATGTCGATATCCATTCCAATGACCTAGGTAGCGGCGATGCACTACTAGGTGCCACTCACTACTTGTGATGACCTTTGATCAGCACTGCCAGCGTCAGAGGAACCTATAGGGTCGCACACCATGATACTCGAGTTCTCATAATGATCAGGAAGCCTTATGATCGAGTTATTGGATAGCTTGGATTTATTTGGGAGATTTCATCAGCGCCAATGGGCCTGATGAGATGGAAGAATGTTATTGGAGCCAAACTTCATTTTTGGCAGGTTGACCCGTATTTGACCATGGTTGGTCACATTTGGATTAGGGTTGCATTGGATTGGATCCAAGTGCATAATCAACCCATGTAATGAAGTTTGAACTATCTCATTATCCAATGAGGCCCAATAACAAGTTGTCATGAAGCGGCAATAGGCTTAAAGGGTATAATGGGGAGAAATCTCCACCCCCATTGGCGCCTAGGGGCATAATGGGGTGGAGTGGGCAAATTTGCTTCATTATGGAAGCAAATCGCGCCTAGCCCTTGTTCCCTTGATGGTATGAATGCCTTTAAGGCATGTCTTGGGCTAATATGATGCTTGGGCAATTATGGATAGGTTGAATGATGTTTATGGTAAAATCTTAGAGACTTTCCTTGCCTCAAACCTCCTCATCCTAGCCATACACTTGTCATGATCCTAGCCATTGCCCTAACCGCCTCTTGCCCTATAAAAGTAGCCCTAGCCGCCCCCTTCTCTTGTTGTACAATTCCATGGAGGCGTGAACACAAAGAGGGGCGAGAGCAAGGGCTAGTGGTGCAAGCTTCTTCTTCCATCAAACCCTGGCCGCAAGAGTCTTCTTCCTTTCCTCTTCTTGGCGCAAGTGAAGGAAGCTCTTGGCGACAATCTCCTCTTCCCTTCTTCTTCATTGGCGCTTGGACCATGGAGGTGGTGCTTGCTTTGAAGAAGGAGCACAAGGCTTGGATCTTCTTCCCAAGGCTTGCCCTTCTCATCCCAGGTCAAACGAGGCGGGGGTGCCTCGCGAGGGGCATCTCGTGGGGGACGACGGGGACCTGCGTTGGTCAGTCGAGGGGCGGCCTCGTCACGAGGAGGTGGGGCTGGCGCCGATGGCGCGTAGGCAACACGACGAGGGGGACCCGACTCCGAACGAGTGCGCATGGAACGCAGGTCGTGCTCGATGTCTCGAGTATGGTGAAGGGTCAAGATAACTGAGTCGAGTCCGTGGGAGGGGAGCATGCGACGGATCTCATCGCGGAGGCCGCACTTGAAGCGGGACTGGGTAAAGGCCGGGTCCTCCTTAAGGTTGCACCTAAGGAGGAGCTGCTGTTGGACATGGCGCTCCACTCGATATAGTTATCGACAGCAGCCACCCAATCAAGGAAGACATGGGGGTCAAGACTACCATTGAAGATCGGCAGGTCAATGCGCATGAGCCGGCGGGCCTCGTCGTCCTCGCGGTTATGGTGAAGGGTCATGATAACCCAGTCGAGTCCGTGGGAGGGGAGCATGCGACGGATCTCGTCGCAAAGTGGTACTCGTCGACGGAGTCGGAGCCTTAGGATATTGCGCAATAGGAATTGAGGAGCTATTGTTTATAGGTAGGGGGCACATATTTCTCCTTAAGCCTATAACACATCTCCTCCCACCGAGTGATGGGGGGAAGACACTGATCGACAAGTTGATGCTCCACTTTTGTCCAATACAACCGAGCGGGGTCGGATAGTAAAAGATGCACGTAGCTGACCTTAAGGTGATCGGACATGGCGCTCCACTCGAAATAGTTATCGACAGTGGCCGCCCAATCAAGGAAGAAGGGGGGGGGGGGTCAAGACTACCATTGAAGATCGGCGGGTCAATGCACGTGAGCCGGCAGACCTCGTCGTCCTCGCGGTTACGTGCAGCAGGGCGTCGTGTGGGAGGAGCATCCTCAGCCCACACGGACTCATCACCGAACAGGTCATAACGGGGGGAATTGCAAGCGCGCATGCATAGCGGGGCCAATGGAGGGGGAAGACTACAGAGGGCTGGCCCTCGGCAGGCTTAGCATGGAGTTCCATAACCTGGTCCATCAAGTGATGGACCGACACCATAAGACACTAAAACATGGCTTCCATCGCTTCTAGACGCGTGGACAGTGACTCAACCGACTCTACCCTAGGCAGAGTACTTTCTTCGGTCATAATGGGCACCTGGGTAGTGGGCTGCTGGTAAGAGGCTTCTGATCTAGTGGTCATGATGTAGGAAATGCGTATGTATGCTGAAATGTAAGCCGAAGAAGCCGAATGAGATGCAGCGAAGAGATCGGCGAAGTTAGACAAGAGTTAGCTTCAACCTACTCTGATACCAAAATTTGACGTAGCGGAGAAATGGGAGGGGTGTCCTTAGTTCAGTACTCTAAGGAGGGGAAGACCATGATGCTGAAAACGGGAGAGGGTCATAAGACGAGGGAAAGAGAAAGCATGCGAACGGTGAAATCCGTGAGAAGCCGAAGAGAACTGAAAGATTTACTTGAGCAAGACTCAGCACGGAGAAAGCCACGGATCATTAACTAAGGGAAAATACTCACCTATCTTGCACAGCCAATTTTTCCTTGCATGCACGCGCACGCGGAGCCTTTACGTTACTACGGAAGGAGGGGGACGCTCGTCCAAGACGGTGACACGGAGATGAAAATGCAAAGGACCCGATGCCCGCAGCGGGTTCTTCGGGTGTTTTGATTGAAAGCAGTAAATAGCAAGGAGTTACATGGGAGGCGAGGGAACCCTAGTCGAGCTCATCGGAGTTTGCTGGACCTAGGCCTTTGCGCGGGGAAAGGCAACTACTACAACAAAGCTAAAGAGATACAAACCCTTCAGCCCTCTTTTATAAAACAAGAGGGGGAAGGAGTCACATGAGGAACACATGAGGGGGTTGGAGAAGCCAACCACCCTCCTAAAAAACTAAAAGAGGGTCAAGATGCCCTCTAACAACTACTAACAAACTGAAAATGTAGCTAACAAACTCAGTAGGGGAATCTCGTAGGTGGGGCGCGTGTCTTGGCGGGCTGGGCCGTTGTCCAGGCCGGAGTTGGGGCACTAGACCATTTCGGAACAAGCCACCACGAAGCAGCAGAACTTACTGATCATGGGTGGTTCTGGACATTGGTGGCGGTGTCTTGGGCCGAGTTGAGGACTCGGTTGTTGTAGCGTTCCGTCGGTGGCTCTTGAGGTGGCCCTCGGGGAAGGGGCACCATTGGAGCTAGTTGAATGGAGTCCAGCGAAGTCGAGGAAGGGCTCACGATGCCCACATAACGATCAGTTGGCCGCGAGGACCATTACGAACGTCGAACTTCATGCACAACTGGACCCATCTTCACTATCGAGGCATTCATGGCCTGGCCATGCTTGCGTTCATGGGCGTGAACGGATGGTCTGGAGTCTGCAGAGTCGTTCATGGCCTAGCTGTGCTTCCTGTCATGGCCGTGTTCGTGGAGGTCAAAATCCACAGAATCGTTCACGGCCTGGCCGTGCTTTTTGTCACGGGCATGTTTGTTGGGGCTGATTTCCGCTAAACTCGTCATGGCGGGTGTCACGGCCGTGTCTGCATTCGCGTCTCCGCTCGACCATGTCACGGCCGTGCTCTTGGTCACAGCCTGGCCATGTTCAGGTCGTCCGGATGTGGCCGAGCCGGGCATGGCTGAGGGTATGGGCGTGAAGGGGGCAGTGCCTACGTTGCATTTCTGGAGCGAGCCCGTCACGGCCTGGCCATGTTAGGGCGGCAGATGGCTTTCTAGACTGAATTTTCTGGCGTAGCTTCATCCCAATTTGGGGAGTCTTCCCAATTGTTTTCTAGGGGCAGTGGGATGCCCCCAAAAGTATCTCTGACTCCGTCAGGTGGATTGCTTCAATCTCTTCCAGCATACAATGCCTCCATTCATCTTGAATACATAGCCGCCCTGCGATCTGAAGTCGTCAGGGTCAGACTAAAATGATGAATCAATGTAGCCCTGAACACTGTGCTCTTCCTATCCCCCGTAGACCAAGAACAGATCCTTAATTCTTCTCAGATACTTAAAGAATTTCTTTATAGCCACCCAGTGCTACAAACCTGGATTGGATTAGTATCAGTTGGTTATGCTCACAGCATAAGGCACATATGGTCTAGTATACAACATTGCATACATGATCGATCCCACTACTGAAGCACAGGGCACTTGACTCATGTCATCCCTCTCAGCCTGTGTGGTGGGACGCTGGCTCTTTGAGAGAGTAAGGCCATGTCTAACTGGAAGGTACCCCTTCTTGGATTGCTCCAAGTTGAACCTCTCCAGTACCTTATCAATGTAGGTACTTTGACTAAGGGCCAGGAGCCTCTTGGATCTATCCTAGTAGATCCTCACGCCTAGGATATATGCCGCCTTCCCTAAGTCCTTCATCTCGAAACACTTCCCCAACCATGTCTTCACAGACTGAAGAGTAGGGATGTCATTTCCAATGAGCAGTATGTCATTGACATACAAGACCAAAAAAGTCACCAAGCTCCCATTGAATTTTCTGTACACACAGGCGTCATCTTCGCTTTTGATAAAGCCATAATCTCTCACAGCTTCATCAAACCGAAGATTCCAACTTCAAGATGCTTGCTTTAATCTATAAATGGATTTCTTTA